>VXBC01012174.1:838115-910155 GCA_013399945.1 Ploceus nigricollis | reverse complement strand
CCAGTGGCCGGAGCCGGTGGGCGGTGAAGGAGCCGCGCTTCACAAATCACGGAGCGCGGCGCCGTGTGACGGATAAGGAAGCGGTCGTTGCGCCCGCCCACAGGCGGCAAGCGGCCAATGGGCGGAGGGAATCTGCTGATGGGCGGCGGACGGGGCCAATAGCGGCTCGGGGCGGGGTGAGGTGAGGACGCGGCGCGCGCGGGGTCACTGTGGGCGCTGAGGGGGCGGCGGGAAGCGGAGTGCGAGCTGCGGTGAGGGCGGGCTGAGGGGCCGCGCCGGGTCCCGGTGTCCTCGTGCCGTCCCACTGCCCGGTCCCGGTGCCCGCCAGCGGCTCCCTCTGTGCCCTCTCTGCTCACGCCCGGGTCACGGTGCCCTCGGGTCTCGCTGGCTGCGGGCCGACCCCGCTCCGTCCCGCCGGGCCGGTCCCGCAGCACGGGGGGCCGACGAGGGCTGCTCGCGAAGGCCATGGGGGTCTGTGGGGATTTGGGGCCTGTTTTTCGAGTCTCTGAGGACCGGAGAGCGGCGAATGCGGGGCTGGGAGCGGGGCCCCTGGGCTGTGGCAGCAGGTGGTGGCACCATGTCACGCCGCGCGTGAGCTCCCCTTGGCAGGAAAGTGAAATAAACCGCTAATGAGAGGGTGTAGATGCTCTCAGCAGCACGGCCGTGGCCCATTGCCCGAGGCAGTCTCTGCGAGGCTCCCTTCAGCGTGCTCAGAACACGCTCAGGGAGCTCACTGCGAGGTACGTGTTAACCAGGACCGAAATATTCTTTGGTTGCTGTTTTAGTTCCCTCACGCTATGAATCTGCATGCTTGGGGACTGCAGTGTCTTTGGGTAAGGCATCAGTGTTCCCTGAAACACAGGGGTGGGTAAACACTCGACAGTTTTAACACCTTCCATTTTCTCATGTGAATATTAATCATATCTGATTAATAGTTTTACCTCGGAAAAACTCTCCCAGGTTACTGGAGCCTTTCCCATGGTGGTAGAGTTAAAATACCGTGAGGGTGATAAAGAGGTTCTTTCAGGTAACTGAACTGAGCAGTTCAGAGGCAGCCAGTGACTGACAGGGGATCTGCCCGTGCTGTGCTGGGGGGGAGCTGACAGCCCCTCCTCCGCTGCCCCTGGCCCCTGTCTGGGCAGGAAAAGAGCCCAGCAGAGCTGTGACAGGACAGCTGCAGTGCTGAGGTGTTACCAGCAGATCCCTGAAGGTGCAGTCCTGTCATCTGTCTTTTCTGTTTGTCTCTGAAAACTGGACGGCATCGGGCTCTTCTGCAGGGGGAGGAAGAGAGAGTATAAATGTGGCAGCCTGTTGTGACTCCTGAAACCTCAGTGCAAAATCTTTACAAGTATGGGTTTGATACTTTGGGGATACTTTATAACAATGGGGTTTGGGTAATTTTTGCCTTCTCTTTGAGAATGTAATCAAGAAAAGTCTTGCAGGACTGAAGATGGGTTCCTTTGTTAAAGCTATCCCCGTTGCATTTGGAAATACGGTTACTAGTAGTCCAGTCTGGAATAATATCAGAGTTTTGCTGTCACGTCACCATCTTAAAAACAGAGACTACACTTAAAAAAAAAGCAAACAAATTTTGGTTTACAGCCATTTTATATTACCTATTGGAAGAAGAGACAGAATACTTATTTAGAGCTCACATTTGTAGCTGTCTGGTTGAGGTTTCTGTTGGAGCTGCTAACAAGCTGGGTCTGAATATGGTGCACCCCAAGGGTTCTCCTGGTTTGTGCTTCCCCTCGGGCTCTGGGGAGGTGTGGTGTGGGGGAGAAGGAAGGAAGCGGGTACAAAAGGCCGTAGGGCTGTGTTGGCAGGACTGGAAGGCTTTTAAAACTCTCCCACACGTTTTCATTATGGACTTTTTCTCTCTTCTGCAAAACCTTTTCAAGCAGTAAAAGGGAGCAGTGGCCTAATAATCCTTGTATGGGAAGCTGGGTTCTCAGTGTATTTGCAGGTCAGTGTCTCAGTGCCATTATTCAAGTCTAAGCACACAGTGTCACCTTAACTGTTTGTTCAGTTAGGTACTTTACTGGGTAAATAAGTGTCTTGCCTTAGAAGTACCCTGAAAGTGTTGTTAGATGCTGTCATGTCGGTGGATTCTCAGCAGCAGCAGCAGGAGAAGTGCAGGGTTTGCAGTCCCGGCACTGGCACATGTTTCCTGACAGTCCTTGACCAGATCACTCCAAACCGCGCTCCCCAGCTTCCATCTGTAAAGTGTTGGTAAAATCTGGGACCCACTTTATGGATTTCAGCTGCACTAAATGCTACAGCCATGTTGTTCTATTTGCCCTGGGAAGCTGCAGCAGCCCTGCCCAGAGAGGTGAAGCCTGGTGAGGGATGCGCTTATCTTGGTGCCCATATGGAGTTCTGTCAGGTGCCAGCGTTGGGCGGCCCACCCGAACCAGTGTATCTTCCTTGCACACTGGGTTCATAAGCACTTTCAACTGGTGTCCCTGGCCTCTGTCACACTGTGAAACTTAAGAGCTCTCAGTTCAACTGCTTTTTAGGCTGTTCATGCTGTGAAGGCTAAGGAGGACAAGGTCGAGTTGATTCATAGGGAAGTATGTGCAAGGGTAAAACAGAAGGGTAGTAAGGAAAACATGAAACTTGCAAAGTGCTCACCTAACAGACCCTTTTTTTCCTCAGTAGAGGTCTGTTACTGCATGTAGAAGTCAATACTGTGCATCAGAAACACAGGGCTCAAGCTTGTTCATTTCTGAAAATCCACAGCTTCAAGTTTAGTCTTTTCTGACTCTTGAGAGATTTATTTTCCTCTTGGATTTGACACTTGGTTTGCAGGGGTATAATCTCTTTGACAGTGCTCTGCATACAGGCAAGGAATGGTAGACACTTTGTAATCAGCTAGTCCTGTTTCTTTAATGCTCCTCAGCAGTGTTTTAACCTTAAAATTCTACACAAAAGATTGTATCATCTTGGACAGTATAAAATATGATTGTCCAGTTCCAGACATAACTTGTCAGCATTTTATTCTTGTCCCACATGAACTAGCTGTGAAAACAGGACTTGAAATATTAGAATAAGTGTGTTGTGTATGAATGTCCTTCAGCATTTAGACATGTAGGGGTTTTGTGAACCTTTAATGCAGAGAAAAATAACATTAAGTGGAACAAAGCATAATAAAATGCACAGATTTGTCTCTGATCCACAAAAGGGGTGCTCTGAGCTGCACTATTGATAATTTATCATGTGGGTGTTTGACAAGCCCACACATACCCTGATATAACACTCTGCAGATACAGTCCTCAGTGTTCTGTAACACGCTGGAAATATTTAATTCATAAATCCTGATGCTGGAGCCCTTAAGGTGTCAGAAACATGGTGCTCACGCCTGTGAATCTGAGCAGGTTTGGTTAGTCAGATGAATACCACGCTCCAAATAAACTGTGATCCTAACGTGCAACAGAATAAGCATATACACAAAATATCATGGGATTAAAATTGCTGCTCGAGTATGTTAGCCCTTTTCTTCACAAGGAATAATTTTCCCAAGTTTTTGTCTTTAAAACCTTTTCTCCATGAAACTGGAAAAGAATAAATTCCTCCATTAATAAAATCCAGAGAGGAGAAGGGGAAGGTATATTTTGGTTTAGCTTTGTTGTGTATAAAGGTTTCTGTCTTAACTTTTGAAAGGATGGCAATATTCCTTCATCTAGGAGGAAGGCAGGATCTGCTTGTCTTGTGGAATGAGGGACAAATCCCTGCCCTGCTCAGGGCAACGTTTTAATAAGAGGGAAAAGAATCGAGTAATCCAACCGAGCAGGTGACCTATGGTGAGGCTGTCAGGCCAGCAGGCAGGGTGACTCTTTAGAGCAGCGCTGTGGGAATGTGGCACTGCCTTGGACAGCAATTAAATGATGGAATGGTGCTTCCTGCAGCAGGGCAGCGTGATGTGCCTGGGATGGGGTAGGGGACAACTGGTGTGAGTGACAGATGACGTCATCCAAGATTGTGCTTCTCCCTGATGGTGGATATCAGACTCTACGGGTACTTGTGTTGCTTCCCTGGCCCATCAGCCCCCTCTGGCTCTTGCAGAGCAGTTTTTTGTGGTGGGATCACAGCCCTGCCCCAAGTCTGCCCAGTGTGCTCCATATGATGGTCAGGATTAGCACTGCAGCTTGAAATCATCCCAAAAATGTCGCATCCTAAACACTAAAACTCTACAGAGCTTTCCAGCCAGAAGTGTTTTCTTTTGAGAGTTCTGAAGGACTTACTGAGTTCTTTGCTGACTGCAGCATTTAAACATGAACTTGGCTGTAAGTGGGAATGCTCAGGTGCTTACAGTTAGTTTGTAATAGTTAGTCATTTACAAACTTAAGCCTGATTGTTTAGTCCCTTCCTAAACACCAGTTGCAGGAGGCAGAGGGGACATCTTTATCCCCTGCTGCTTTCTGGAGAAAGTGTCAGTTCTGCAGTTCTCTCTGTTCTATATTTCTTTGCACCAGAAATGACCCTGCTGCTCTTTGTCGACAGTGTTGCCTTTTATCCCTCTCCTGGCAGCTGCTCTTGCTCCATTCTGATGTTGGAACAGCAAATGAATTCCCTGTGAAGCAAATGTCAAGCCAGTAAAGATGTTGAAGCAGCAAGAAAATCCTCTCTGTCTCTGAAGACGGAATTGGAGACCTTTGTGAATGAGATGTTCTTAAAATAGCTCCACAGTGTGTTATCTTCCCTAGAAGGTGCAGAATTGAAAGCATCACCACAAGGCACTTGTCCTTGTGCAAGCAGCGTCCCTAAATGATGGGTTTTGGAGAGGGGAGAGAAGCAGGCTACTTCCTTTTCCGCCTCTCCAGGCAAAAAGCAATGCATGATTTTAATCTCTGTGTGATGGTACATTTATGTTTTTTCCAAGAGTTGCATCGCTGTTTGCTGCCTGTTTAAATATGTCACATGTTGATTGATCTTGTTGTCCATGATCCACTGTTTCTGGAGTAAACTGGTAGCTGAAATAATGCCAAGCCACAAGCTGAGTAGAGGTGCTCTGAATTACCCTAAGGTTCAGGGTGGCTATGGCCCCTGTGGAGAGCAGAGATTCTCAGCTGGTGGGGTGTGCCACAGGCTGGACAGGCTGAACTCAGCATTGAGTCACATCATGCAGCTCAGTTCCTGTCTTCATTCAAACCTGTTGTCCAAGGAAGATAGCAGCTTTGGAAATGTTCCCTTCCACGGAACTTTGGAGTCTCTGGTTCAGGTGATGGAAGCTCCGTCTCTGTGGTCAGACAGACAACAGGCATTGGTTGTACATGGACAATTTAGTTAGTTTGGGAGCTCTTGCTGAGATTTTTCCACCCTCAGCTAGTTTGGGGTGTTTGATTCCCTGAGAGCCTCAGGAGAGCGTTGGGCCCAGCAGCAGGGATGGCGTGAGCTGCTGGGCTGTGACATCCCATTGTCCCAGAGTACAGCGCAGGGCTCACATCCTGAAGTCCCACAACTTGATAAGCCAATGCTCCACGGGTGCAGGTGCCTTTTGAGAATTCATTGTTGTGTTTTTGCTTCATAATCCTGTCCTTGAAACCAGATGTTTTTAAGAAAGTATATCTTGGATTTGTGCACTTCAGAGCAAAAAATGCAGGCTGCACGTGTGACATGCACATGAACTGTTGTTCTTTTGTTTATCGAAAAAATTATTGTAATGAATGGAATTGAGGGTTTGGGCAGTAAAATTAATCCAGAAAAGTCTGATACAACCTTTTGCCAGAATCATGAATAGAATCTTTTACATGCCTGTGAATATCTGAATACTTCTATTTTTCTTCGACTTTGTGGAAGGGGAATTGATAAGTAAAAATACTAGATGCAAAAATTAAATCACTAATTTAAGAACAGGGATTTTTATAGCAGTTTCATAGTTATATTCATAACATAAGTTTAACTAGGAGAAATGTTAAAATTTTGACATCTTCAGTTTTTCATCTTTTGTGTGAAGATGGGAATAATTAGCTGTACTGATATAAACACTGTTTTCAGACGTTTCTCAGTTGTCTTAAGACTATTAATGTTTTTCCTAGTCCTGTTTTTTTGACTTGATAATATCTCTTTAAGGGTTTTCTTTACCATATCAATTCCTTTCCTACCAGGAGAACTAAAGCTTTTCAGCTGTCTGTCCAATTTATCCTTCTGGACTAAATTTCTCATCTTGAGATAACCAGCAGCAACTCTCCCCTCAGGAGATTTGTATCAATTAGTTCTGCACCACTAATTCCTGTGGTATTGGGGGACCAGTGGGTTGTAAGAAAGCTGCTCTGTAAACAGTTATGGCTGATGGGGGTTTGTCTTTACTTTTTTTTTTTTTAGAGGTCGTGGGTGCCATCACTGGAGCTCTTGCTCATGCTTGCCCTGTCCTTGCCTGTGAGGCCGGGCACTGCTTCACTGCAGAGGGCATGCAGGGCTGTTTTGGGCTTGTGCTGCCTGATGGACTCAGGGGATGTGAGCTCTGTGTGCTCTCTGGCTGCAGCAGTGGCCCCACGGCCACCCCTGGTGTCACCAACTCCTCACATGGCTGGCCAGGTGGCAGGTGGGATCACTGCCACTGTTGATAAGGGGAGTGGCAGATGCAGTCTGGCAGGAAAGCAGGTTAGTCTGCAGCTGGAATGCAGGCCAGGCTTCCCCTAATCCCTCCCTTAGCCACAGAAAGGTGGCTTTAATCTATTTGTTCTGTATTTGGTTGTTTTTTCAGCACTGATCTATCTGCAAATACCATTGCACTGTTAGTCTGTTTCTATCCCTTTGCCATTAGCAGATGTGTCGGGACATGAGGCTGTTTTCAGTCACTCAAGTCTAATCCCAGCAGTGCTGTAGGATCTTGGGAATTGCTCTGCATTTATACAGAAGTAAATGATGTAGAACGTGTCATTTTTAAGAACCTGCTACCAGCAATTTTAGAATTTTGTTAGACAGTTGATTTTCTTTTTGCTGATGTTTTAGACAAAACTAATTTGATAGGATTATTAGAGGAGGAAAATTAAAAGGACAGAATCATCCAGGAAGCTCATTAAAATGGAAACCCTGGAAAAACTGGGTAGTTGGGCATTGATTCTGTCCTCCCCCCCCTCACTTTATGAGCAGTATTGTATTAAAAGTAACATGTCTGCAGGATGATGCTTCAACATCTGTTAGTGCTGAAACAAAATTATTTGCATGTTTTTTCCTCTCTCCATTCTTCCAACATCTGCATGTGTAGATCTATCCTGTATACTTTTATCCCATCTAACACAGCTCCGTTCCAGGGAAAAGACATTGAAGGGAATGGGATCCTCCCTTTGGTTTGGGGGACTCTGCATTGCCGCTCACTTGTATTAGCTCTTGGGTGACTGGCTGTGAAATGAATCATGTGAGTGAGGACTCAGGGCTGCTCAGGAAGCCCAGGCACAGGTTTGGTGCTCTGAGATGTGTTTATGTGGAACAAAGAAGTTCACAGGCTGTCGGCTGTCTGGCTCCTGAAATATCAGTGTCACATTATGTGATTAAACCTATGCAAATAATTGTCCTTATTTTCTGTTCTCAGAATATTTGCAGGGAAATCACATCTTTTAAAAAGTATTTCACTCTGAAGATGTTTGATAATTGTGCTGGGATTTAGATTTTTTTTTTCATTATAGGCTGATTCAATAAATTGATTCTAAACCTAGCTTGCTGAATGTTTGCTATTTTCAATCACTCTGGCTGTGATTATTGTGATAGTAATATACTTTCTCTAGTTTAAGTTTTGGATATTTGCTAAAATATACGTAATTGCACGTGCCAGTCTTAAAATTCAGTTTATTTACAAGTGTGATGTTTTTCTTTCTCTTCAGTATATGTACTATAAGAATACAATTGCATAAAGGTTCATAGCAAGAAAATAGAAAAAGCTGGGCAATAGATTTGAAATAATAATGGGAAATATTTTCTGATCTCTAATCATTATGATGTTGTGTCTTCCAGACTTGAAAGTAAGCAAGTAAGCATGGGAAATTTAAACATGGTAAAGCACATGATTAAATCCATTCCTATCCAGCAAAATTCTTGAACTTGATTTGAAGCATGGGTGTTAGTTATATGAATAACTCATAACTATTCCTTAAACCCAGCCAGTGTCAGAGTGACTAAATATTAGAATTGTGAGGCAAATACTGCAGTAAATAAGATAAATATGGGTGCTGCCTTTGCCATGAACTTGTCAGTGGTTTTGACTTCTACAGTCATTTTTATGGCACTTGAAATCAAAAAAGAATGGAAATTTCAACTAATTTTTTAATATGCTGAAATGTATTAAGTTACACAAAAGAATCCATATTATAGTAATCCTGCATATATACAGGGAAAGAGTACCCAGCGTGCATGGCAGATGGTTTCAAAGGAAATCCTCGAGAGCTAGGATTAAAAAGCAATTTTCAGCAAGTTTAAAATGGGTCTCCATATTTGGGTCACAGATATTAACTCTTTCATTGCAAACAAATGAGGGAGACGTCTGGTCAGATTGTTATGGAAATGTTTCTCCCAGTAGAAGCTGACCAGTTCATGCTGGGGAAGAAAGGTGTGAGCAGGGCAGTTGATTCCGCTCCTGGTCCTGTTCTCACACCAGTGGGAAGCAGAGTTGTGGCGTACAGAGACAGGGATGTAATGCAATAAATGGGATTCATCATTCCATGAACAAACACTGGCAGCCCTCTGAAAAATAATGTGTGTGTGGCTTTGATCTTTGCCCACTGAAACAAATTTCCATAAAGACAAACAGATAAATAAGTTTTAGCATGCTAGGAGCAGCAGATTTATACCTGTTTACCTTCAGTAAATTATTACCAATCACTTTATTAAAGTGTAAAGACTTTACAGATAGCATTTCTGTATTCCTTTTGGATATGGCCAGCATGTATGATACAGGATAAATAAGCAGTTGAACAGCAATATTGTTGCTCCCTCATAGACAGGAATGAACATGGGCTTCCAAGTTTTGCTTGGAAGTATGTCTGTGCATGGAAAGTAAGCCTGTTTTTCTCAAACGTTTTAGGGGTGCACTAGAATTTTATTATTTGTTTTTAAAGGTTATATAAAATCAACACTACCACGCAGCCATTGTTCCAGGCTGCAGCTGTTTGGAGGTGGCATACGAACATGCAGAAATCTTGTCACCAATCTGATGCACAGAAGGGATTGAGTGCAGGTCAGCTTTGCACTGGAGGATCACAAGAAGACACTGGGCTTTTAGTAGATAAAAATAGGGCAGCAAGTTGGAGATTATTGGCTTTAACAACTTATACCAGTTAATAACCGTATCAGGAGTGTAATTCACGTTTACATCAGTGCTCTTTATACACTTTGGCAGCACAAAGGAACCTCAAATTTGACGTGAACTTTTCTTTAAAAGACACTTCCAAAGTGGAAATTCAAGTTAGACCTTAAGCACTGTTTATCACTGAGCAATGAAACAGAGCAACTGATACTGTTTTATTGTGTTCCCAAAGCTCAGCTGGGTGTATTTGGAGTAGGTTTGGAAAGCTTTCTGAGCCCAGGTGCTTGATGCTCTGCTAAGTGAATTATAGAAGTAACTGCTGGTTTGAATATCAGCCTAAGGAGAAGTTAATTGTGTTGCTGTCTGGGTATTACATTGGCTATGAGTTAACAGAGGAGGACTGCACTTCTGATAGGGTGTGGTGAATGTCCTGGTGGAATAGCTAACTGCAGGTGTATCTGCTAAGTGCTAATTAACAATGCTAATGAGAGGTGTTTTCTGCAGCACTCAGCCAAGGTCTTTATCAGAGGTCCTCTGCTCTCAGAAAGGAAAATTTAGGTGATGGATGAAAATAAGGCAGCTTTTGGTGTTTAGTTCTTGTACCACAGCTAGAAAGTGTCGGTGGAATCAGGATGAGCTTTTAAAGTTGAATCTGTTCTTCTGGGTTCTTGTTTCACATTGCCTATTACAGTAAGTCTGCCTGTGAGCATCTTGATATGGCCTTCAGAGAGCAAGTGCTGACATTAGATACCAAAACTTGAACATCCCAAGCTGTTGTCAATCATCATATGTCACCAAGTTGTGCTACTATTAAATACTTGGGGGAAAAATAATAATCTGTGGCAACAGCTGTCTTTGATCCATGTGTTTGTAAATGTGCTTGAGAGTTTTGCCTTAGATTTTTCAAAGACTCATGTCTTTCAAAGGGAGTCAAAACAGATCAGTTCAGATCTCTGTCATTGTTATCTTCCAGGACTTTTGTTTTAAGTAGATTTTGAAAAATCTCAGTGACAGGCTCTGAGATAAAACCTGATCCAGATGTCTTTGGATAGCCAGAGAAATCTGTTTACTTGACTTCAACAAACTTAGGAGAGGTTCTAAATAAATAAATTAGTGTTGGCTTTAGAGAATGAGGTGCTTTGCTTTACTCACTGTACAATCGTGTATTCAGGAAAAAGCAGTTTCTTGTGTGCAGTCTGCTGTCGCCTGGGTCCAAAGCAGTTTTTTGTATGCAGAATACTGTAAAGTAATTACTATGTCATTGTACAGAGTTCTGAGTGTGAGAAACTGGCTCTTTAAAGGAGGTAAATGCTTTCTTACCTCCAGCAACTCTTATCAGGAAATATTGAAGGGTCAGTTCTCCTCAGTCAGAATTTCTCTCTACTTAAATATTTTTATAGGGTATATTTTTTAAAGCTTTTCAGAGTAGATGACTGAAAGCAACAGCCTGTTCATGTTAAAGCCATACAGTCATGTCTGATATAACTGGTCAGACGAAAGTGAAAGCTCCCACAGGAATAAATTGAGCTATGGATGGGCTTCTCAGCACTTCTTTATTAATGGCACTTCAAGTAGCGAGTTGAAGAGAAACAGATAATGAAAATTGATTCTTCTCTGCAGGTCTCTTGCTTACTTTTGGACTTGGACAGGCCTAATCTGTGAAGATAATTAAAGTTCCTCTACTCTGGATGCTGTAAGTGAATTTTTCATTGTGTGTATTGTATCTGGTTGAGAATATGCACCTGAAGTATCAGCATGGGCCAAAATATCATGTAGAGAGGCTAGAGGGCTGAAAAAAACTTGTGAATGAAGAATGTTCCCATTGGCAGTGACACAGGGTGGTGGCCCTGGCTGTCAGCATGGCAGTTGAGTTCCAGGTGCCATGATAACATAGTGGGACATTTCCAATACCTTTTACTATTTAATAGACTTCTCCCAGAAGAGGCCTGCCCACTTTAAAACCTGTCCCTGTGGCAGCAGAGTCTTTGGAGCATCTGGGATAATGGCCTCCCTAGAGCAGGGAATGGGCTGTAGCTGGCACTACAGGAAGGCAGAGGATGTGTAGGAGGCTGGGAACAGAATGCCATGGCTTTGACCTTGCTGCAGCATCCCTTCGGGATCCATAGGACACGGCTCTCTGCTGGCTAATTGTCACAAGTGGGGGGAATGACACATTTCTTATTTCTGCAAGAGTGTCTTTAAAACATCTGATATTCTTCCACGAATGAAAGCATGCAAAGAGCTCTTCAGATCCCCATTTTCTCCCCAAAGCTGTGGGAACAATTTTCTGGCTTGTAGAACAAAGAAGTTGGAACAGATGAGGTAGCCAACATCTGCACCTGGCTCACGGAGGAAGCGAATATTTGGCATAGAAGCTGAGCTCCCTTCTGCCAAGAGAGCCGTGCCGATGCAGTTGTTCAGGGATGAAGATGGAAAAATGTCTTTTCCTTATTGACTCACCACAGCAATTTTATTGATCTGTCAGAGTAAAAAAATTCTTGGGAAAGAAAATGTCTTTACTTTTAAATATCAGAGTTTAGTCAATGGTTAATCAAATGCTGTCTAACCAACCCCGTTAAGATTTTGATGGTGTATCACTTCAGTTCCGATGGCAGACACATCACATATGGGTTGCCATTTTGATGGCTTTGAATGGTAATCTGACCCATAAAAACTGAAGCATAATATGCAAACTGATTTTTTTCTGGCCTGCCCTGTTCTTAGTGCCATCTGTGTTAGGATGGAAACGAGCCTGCTCAAAATGTGGGCTGCCGATTTTGAGCTGATCACAGATGGGTTTGAAAGAATAGCCTTGTGTGCACAAGGAGAGGGAAGATGTTCCTGAGCAGGAAGTTCCACTTGAAACCATATTATGTCTGCTAAATCCTGTGGCCTGTGGAACAGCTACCAGACCTTTCCCTGAATTCTTCATATGGATTAAGTAAACTAAATTTACCTTCTAAATATCAAAAAAACCCCCACAACTTCTAAATATCGCTCTTCTTCCACTACTGCGTTGTACTGCTGTCATCAATAATGGAAGAGAATACGGAAAGCTGACATTACCTGACCCTGTCAGGCATTTGCTGTGCATCTGTTCAGCAAAACTGGGCACAGTAAATTATTTCATGAGTTTTGTAGATGAGTTTTAATCTGTAGTATGAATCCTGTTGAACTTAGAGGATTCAGGCTGCTGTTTCTGGATTTCTGTCTTTGACAATTAATAAAAGTCTGTGTTGTAGGTGAAGGTGAGTACCTGTCCTCTGCTGTTGCATCTCAGATCAAAAATTCAGATACTTAAGTGCCTAATTCTCACTGTGGTCAATGAGATCTTGGTTTTCTTCTCATGTTGAGAGAGCCTGCGCTCTAAAGTTAGAGATTGACTGGCCTTGTCTTACGTGGAACCACAAGTGTCCTGGTACTATTTATAATCCCAAGAAACACATTAAATAATTTTCACTGGTTAGGAATATGGTGTACAGAACTCTGATTTCTTTTTTTACTCTCTTTAAATCAATGACATTGTTTGAGTGACCATTTCTTTGTCAGAAAGGAAGCCTGTAGAAGGCAGCACTCATTGATGAGTTTCATGGTCGTGACACACTTGAACATCCCTCTCAAGACATCTTGAAGCCTTTTATTTCCAGGCTAAATAAACACCAATTTCAGCAATGTCTCATCTACTCCCTTTAATTACTGCTGCTGAGAGAAAGTTTCTGCCAATGCAAATGTGCTATTTTGTCATGTCACATCAAATTGCATCAGCCTTATATTTAGGAACAAAAAGAGGGGGAGGCTGAGACAGGATGTGGCTGCAAATGGAACCAAAGGGTTTTCTTAAATACAGGCTGAAAATAGACAATCGAGGCAGTGATGCTTTTTCAAGCAAAAATCCATGAAAGGGAAAATGAAGGCTGTGACGGCAGAGCAGGGCTGGGGGTGGGCAGCGGGAGTTCTGGGGGAGGCGGGGTGCTGGCCGGGAGGGGCTGCTGAGCTCCTCACTTACGCAGACACCCTTGTGTGTCAGATGGGCATGAGGTGCATTTGGACTGTGTAAGCCCACAGCTCGCTCCTGTGTGCTGGCTGAAGGAGGGGGGAGCTGTGCTTCCCTCCAGCCTGTGCCTGCCCTTTCCCCGAGGATATCTCCCCATGCAGTAATAACTCAGCTCTCTAAACGAAAGAGATTGTAGGAAAGAGGCATAGACAAAATTTGAGTGGCTATCCAGGTAAGTGTCAGAGCCTTTGAAAAGTTCCTCACACCACATTAAAATGTAGTGTCTCTACAGAAATAATATTTTTTTAAAACCTGTTCTTTAGAAAACATTAGTATCTTCCCCATGGAAAACGCTTTTTGCCCCTTCAGTATTGGGCACAAAAGGATCTGTTGAAATCAAATGCATAAATTATGGATGTAATGGAGCTTGCTTTGAACTGATGAGTCTGATCAGAGCCTGGTGGCAATTAAATCGAGTTCTGAAAGATCAGCTGTGTTTGAGAACCAGCAGAACTCAGGGAGGAAGTGATCTGGGGGCGTGTGAGCAGCACCTACTTAGCAAATTGGAAAAATATTATTCATTTCTTACATCTAAGCACTTGGAATCTCTCCTCAGAAGCAATTGGTGATGATAGAGGTAATATTTTTATTCTTGTCACCAAGGATAATAAAAATGCAGTAGAAGCTTGGAAACTTGTGTATTTACAGCATTGTAACAGGGGTAAGTCAAGCAGGATTTCAGGCTGAAGCCAGAGAGCGAAGGCACCCAGGTCTCCATGGCTGGATGTCACTGGTCCTGCAGGACTGTAAAACGTTTAATATAGTGATGCTGCCAGTTGTTAAATTCCTTACAACAGGCAAGTACTAACCGTAGTGCTAAATCCGTGCACACAGTGCCCCTGGAGGGGAAGAAGGCAGGGAAAATTTACCTGGGGCTTTCCAGCCCCACCTGCAGCGTGTGGGGTCTGTGCCGGGCTGCACGGGGCAGGGACAGCCTTGGGGCTGTGTGCTGCCTGGGGTGCTCTGCCCTCGGTGGGCTCGGGGTGCTGAAGGCTTTGTCTGACCCTGAAACAGGCCAGGGGTGCTTCCTGCAGGGTGAGGCAGCAGGGCACAGGCCTGAGACATTCTGGTACTACTTCCAGCATTAATTTGCATCGAATTCCTTGGATTGCATTGTCATCTGACCCACTTCCCAAGACTTAACCACATCTGATTTTTGCTTCCACTGACATTTTCTTTTTTTTTTAAACACATAAGCATTAAAAAACCCTCAGTAAAAATGTGTGTATTTTCGTAGCAAGGAAGGCATCTCTGTAATACTTTTTCAAAGCAAATCACAGAAATATTAAATGGGGGAGGAAGAAGATAGATGTTTGATTTTTATAGTTGGAGTTTGTTTGTTTTGAACTGAATAAGTCTGAAAATACTAGATAAAAACTGCAGATCAAATGAAAAGACTCCATAAGCAGCATCCTCCAGATTATTCCTCAAAAAAACCACCCAACTGACAACAGTACAACAGAAAAGTGTTCTTAATTAACATCTTCAGTTAAAGGAGAAGCATTGTGGATCTCTTAAATGTATTATTAAATCTTCATTGTTTAGGTAATTGGATGGGGACAGACACTTGTGCTGAGTGTTATGTCAAATTCATCAGGGCCTGCTGTAATTCTAGTGCACTTGCTGGATTTCACAGCTATTTATCTGGGTACGGGGGTAATTTGAAGGGTTGAGTGAAGCCAGATGACTGTAATGAACTCATTTTGTGTCTTTGACTCAGTTTGGGGGGAAAAAAAAGATGCTATTTATAGGGTATTTTGTATTGTTAAGACTTCTGTTCTTCCTGTCTCTCAAAGTTTCTCTGTGTCGCTGTCTTTGCTTCATCACCGATAATTATATCAAATTAATTCAGCATAATTGAGTTAATTATTAGCACTGGAGGTTACCACCAGGACTTCGATTGAACCAAAGCTTTTATCCCCCTTTTCCTGAGGTTTCACCAAATGTAAACAAACCAGAATCATGGGTGAAACCTAAGGCAGCTCCATTTCCATCAGTTGCTTTTGCCACTCAGAGTTGTCCTGCCATACTCATTCACTCAGATGAGTATTAATAAATGCAAAGGGAAAAGAGTTCTCTCTCACCCCCCTTCATCTCTGCCAGAGCTCTAAATTAGTTTACTCAATAGAGTTGGTGTGTTGTATGTAATCAGTTAAGAGTGAGCCCTGAACCACCGAGAGCAAATGTCCTGCGGGGTTCTGAGGGATGTCTGTATTTGTGAGAGCTTCTTGCTGCCCACACCTTCCTTTTCCTTACATTGCCTTTGAGCTAGACCAGGTCTTGGAGAGTGACAGTGAAGTTTTGGGGAAAACTTGAGCTATGGCTTTAAGAGCTCAGAAGTGTCCCAAAGACATGGTGGGATCTGCCCCTGATTAGCTGTTGGTATGGAAACAATCCCTGATTAGTGAGCTGGGCCAATCCCCCTAAGAGGCTAAAGGCTCCCAGACTTATGTGTCCTGTAATACTGCTGCTTATAAACACTGCTCCCAGGAACGTGGATTTTGCTCAGGATGTGGTGGGTCAAATTCATCCGTGGTTTAATTCCACCACAGACAGGGTTTATGCCAGGAAAGGGGTTGGCTCAGATTATTACTGTGATTGAGAGATGCTAAATGTGGATTTGGAATAATAGACATTGAGTTGTTCGTGACACTGCTGTGAAGGATAATGTAAGTTGGGAAGGACAACTCCGGGATGAGGTGTAGATCCCAGGGCAGGGCACAAGCCCCATCGTCACCATGCAGGGATTATGTGCACAGCCAGGGCTGGAAGGGATGTGCTGGGGGAAGCAGGAGAAGGAGCGGTCACACTGCACTGGGTTTATCCCACCCTACAAGGCTGGGTGGGATGTTTGCATTAAGGGAAGGCTCAGAGGAGTATGTTAGGTATTTTTGGTTTAAAAAACCAAATATCTTTAAATTAAATTTTAGTCAATAGTGTGGATCACAGTGACTTCTTTTGCTGTTTTAAATTCTGACTCTCCACTTTACGAGTTTGTCAGCTCTTGTGCTTTCCTAAGAAAAGCTCTTTCTGCACTGACAGCTCCTTGTTTTACTGTCTTGACTTTTTCTTAAAAAAATTATAAAGTTGAATTGCATGAGCAAAGTAAGCATGTGTTAAAGAATAATGGTAAAATAAACTTTAACCAATTTCAGTCCTTCCTGAACAGTGAGAAACCACTACAAAACCTTATGTAAGACTTACTATTCTTCCCATGCTTGTCTGAACCATAGTCCATAGAGTAAATGTGGTCATTAATCAGACAGCATGGTTTTGCCCTTCAAAGGCACTTCCATGCCTTATGCTGCCAGCTGGGTATCTGTCTGTCAAGAACAGTTGTGGCAGCTTATTTGGTGCCCAGTTGGATGTTTCAGAAGGTGATACAACCTCAGCCAGAAAGCTGTTGCACTATCTGACATGAAGTAGTTGGGAGAATCACAATTGCTGAACTGGAACTAAGCATTGGATCATTTCAAAAAACAATATTTACAAGAAAGGAATGAACAGGCAGTTTTGGTTTAAAGTTGATAACTCAGTTCCTATTCAGGCATGATCCCAAAGGTAAATGCATACAGATTTGGCCACTGTGAACAAAATTAATTTTAACAGCAGTTGAACCGATCAGTTCAGAGCTGAGAAGAAAAAGTTCTTTTGAGACTGTGCCTTTCAGAATTTCCTTTAAGCTGGGAGAATCATTTTCAGGAGAAAAAAGTGGAGAAGTTTGAATTGCACCTAAACCAGGAAGGTTCCTGTCCTCACTAGTGAGCATGCACCAAAGAATGTTACTCTAACTAGTCTGATCATGCTTATTAATTATACAGAACAAGGTAATCTGGCCTGAGCATGAGCAGCATGTTTCCTCACTGGTGTAGGATTGCAAAAGCCTGAGTGTTTTATTTGCAGTATTACATGTCTGTGCTGTGTGATACCAAACCAGGCTGTAAGGTAAGACATCTGCCCTGTGGCTTTGGTTAATTTATACAAGTAGTCATTATGCCCAGCTCTAGCACTCTTTGTCATTCTCAAGTTTTATCAATTACAATTCTATATTTTGTATTTTATATAATATTTATAATTTATTATGTTTTATATTTCTAAACTGGTGACATTGTTGAATAGCATTAGGCCTGATCCTGATGCTGTAGAACTGCACGAAAGGTGTCCAAGCAGTGGTGATTCTTTGTCAACAAAGAGATCTTCAGGATCTGTCATTTGCCAGTTCTTAACCCTTCGTGTGCTCTACAAATATTGTGTAAAGCAAACTTTACACTGCAGGGCTGTGCCCCCCAAATTGTTCTGCAGAGTCACCTGACATTGCTTCTGCCTCATGCATCAATCAAAGCATAAAGGGGAGAGGAGCAGAAAGAGAAGTGAACAGGCCTGGCTGCCATCACTCACACAAGGGGACTTTGCAGCTCGTGTTTAGAAAGGACAAAACCCCAACAATGCCCGGCCCCGGCTCGTCAGAAGCGATCACATCAAAGCCGCGATCTCAATAAGAGCCAGCGAGATGTGGCTGCTGGAAGTGACTGCAGCATTGTCCGTGCTCACCCACACAGTGGGGCTGGGGCTGCAGGGCAGCCGTGCCCGGGGCTGCCAAGCGTTCCGAGCCTCTCAGTGCCTGTGCGCAGGCAGGGACGGATGGACAGACAGACGTTGGCTGGTTTGCCTGGGGCAGCAGAGCTCCTCACACTGCCCTGGACATGCCAGGCGCTCCTGTGACCCACTGGGGACTGAGGGGAGGTGTGACAGTGTCATGAGCAGTGAGGGCAGCTGTGTCCCAGAGTGGGGAGTTCTGCCCCTGCTGCAGGCACTGGGGCTGGACGCACAGGCCTGAATCTGGGAAACCTGGAAGGGAGGACGATGCGACCAAAGAGGAAGAACCTTCTGGGTAGCAGCAGTTCACTTGGGTGCCTTCCTGGACTGATGTCACAACATGAACTAAGATGTTTTGTGGTTAAAGAGGTTTCAAAAGGCTTCAAATTTCTTTGGTATTTTGGCATTCTTATTTTTCCTGAGGTCATGAGGTTTGACGAGGATGGGGGATCATAAATTCCTGAGTTAAGACTTCTGAGGGTGTAATACTTCAAAGCAGTAAGACACATCTCTAGCCTGTATACTGGGGAAAGAGAGGGCTGAGCGGGAAGGAGGAGCCAACCTGTAAACAGCAACAGCTCAGGTAACTCTTGCAGTCCTTTAATTAACACTTTTAGTCTCTGGAGCCCAGCTTTGGAGGCTGTTTACTAGTTCGGAGGGATTGGGATCATGACTGTTGAACTGTGGGGATTTGCTTGAAAAACACAATAGCGGGGAAAAAAAGTAAACTGAGAGCAGTGGCATAGTGTCAGCTTCATCAGGGTTCTGCTGTGCACAGGGTCAATTGCCAAACCTGCTAATGCAGAGTGAAGATTAATTGGCTTTGGTCAGCCTTTGCTTCACTATCTGAATATCATTATCTGGAATGTAAATGATTATGCAATGCAGAGAAATGCCACAATAGTCTCAGTGTCTCCTTTTATACTTGTCTCTTTGTGAACGGGGCTTTATCTAAATGCAAATGTGATTTCAGCCTTCTGATTAGGACATTATACAGTCATCCATTCCAGAAAAGCACAATTAGCGGATTATTTTATTTCTGACTCAACAGTTCTTGGTGTAGATCGTTTGTTTGTTGTGCTGTGCGTGATATTTAAGTTATCAGAGGGAGATTTACATTATTAGTCAGGATTATAGCCAGATTTTGTGAGGTTGAGAGTTTTTGTGTGGCAGATAAAACTGGTAACATTTGTGGGATTCGAGGGGAGATGTTTTCCGAACAAAAGGCAACAGTGCAGATTCTTACTGTGCTTCATTGTCCTTTTTGTGCCGAGGAAGGGGCAAATCACAGTGGAGGCTATGCAGATTCTCCAGTGCATCAGGGTGCACAAGAGCACGGTGTAGCATTACCTGTTGTCATGTTCTAGTCCCTGTTGAGGTGTGCTTGTACAGGGCACCAATATCTTAGAACTTAACAATGGGCAGCTCATGAGATTATTTCTTATTAAACAGCCACTTTACCAAAACAGCCATCAAGTTTTCCATGTGCTGTGGTAGATTTCCAGTGAAGTTTTCAGTGGATGAAGTTACATCCTAAGAAAAACATAGATCTTTGGTGATAAACTTCCCTATGAAGCTTGCCCATATCACAGCATTTGTAGCATTTTTGGACCTGTGAATCTGTTGGAACTCAGGTGGTTTGGTTTTTTAATTTGAATTTGAGAGCCTCCTAGGAGTTTAGGTTTGATAATAGATGGGGTGAAAATTTCAATCCTCAAACCTTTTAGAAAGTCCAGTATTTATGAAAGGTGAAGGATTTTTTTTCCCCAAGAAAATTCATCCATGCAAATGTTGAATTCAACAGCTCATCATTTTCCTATGAAAAATTACTGCAGTGGAAAAATCCTAATTATCTGTAGTGAAACATTTTCAATTCCATTGATTAGCTTCATCTTTCCATATCCATATGTTTCCATGACTGGTTCCTTCCTCTCTCCCAGAGCTGCTTTTCTGTGTGCTGGAGCAAGCTGTCCTGGACAGTCCCAGCACATGAGGGATCTTTGCATTTGTGACAGGAAATCTATTGCACCACTTAGGTTTAATTAGAGCACAGTGACATATGATGAGTTTACACATCAAAGCCTAGAAACAACTTCACAAATTGGCTCTGGTCCCAAAGTGTATTTTGGGATCTGTATTGAATTTTGGGATGTTTCACTGTATTAAATGGGAATATGTGAACTGCAGGGTTGGGTTCTTAGGGTCAGCGGAATTATACAAATTCTTACCAGCCAAGAATTTAGCCCAAAAAACTTGTGTGTAAAGTTAAATTTGGATTCAGATCAATTTGAATCCAACTACATATTCCACTTTTCTGTATTGGATGATAAAAAAAGGGCAGGGAATAATTCAGTCTATATGTTAGGAGTCATATTTTGGAGTTGCTTGTCTTTCTGCTGCTTGAAGGGGAATGCAGGGATCTCTCAGCTGACTGTTGGGCGTGTCGTGTAATCACCTCCCGTACTTGAATGCCAAAGTGAAATGAATCCAAACCAAAAATGCATGGAGTTGATGCCCAGCATATGTTTCACTGCCAAGAGAAAAGGATATTTTACAGAAAAAAAAATTGGAAGAAAACAAGAGATGAATGTGTTGAAGCTTGGCGGTATTTGGATCCCATTATGATGGGCATTTTATAGGTGCATAGAGAGGAGATTTTCCCCACTGCAACAAGATTTAATCTGTGCAAATATACAGCCCAGGCATGTAATAGCTGTCGTGGTGTACTCTGAAACACATTTGGCTAAAGGACTTAAATTACTGAAGAAAAAGGAAAAAAAATTATTTCAGATAATGAGTAGGTATCATAATGGGTGCTAAAACAATGGCATGGACCTACTTCATTATTCAGTTGCTTATTTATTATCTTTATTCTTAAGAGTAATGATGTAAAAAGTGCCTTTTTCTAAATGTTAATTTAGTTCTTTGCAGATGGCAACCATCTGTTAAATGACAAGGCATTTACGGTCTTTGATTAGCACTTTATAGGACTTGGATGGACTTACTGTTACGACATGTAAATATAGTTATGGACGTGAAACTTGGTAGATTTGTTCTTTTCCTGTTGCTGTTACCAATACATGTAAGATTTCAAACCTAACAATGTTTTTTTCTGTCTTCTCCTATATTTATCCATGTTGTTTCCAGCTGAAGCCCTGAAACTCTTGACAGAATGACAAAATAGGAAATATTGTTAAATTCCTGCACCATTTGTAGCCATTGTGAGTGTCCTCATTCTAAAAAGACACCATGTGGATGAACTCCTAAGGATGCTCAAGGAAAGCACTGGAAGTTTGAAGGACTTTAAGGATCCTGGTTTAGCAAGTAGGAACCTCGCAGTGGGCTGTGGTACAGGTTTGGGTACTCACCAAAAGTCACACTGGCAGTCTGTCTGTAAAACACTGTGGCTCACGTGGCTATTCCCATCACAGAGTGATCCTCTGGAGTGAGCTCCGCACTTCACTCCCTTGAGCAGTGACAGCCAACCCCCGTCCGTCCGTGAACTCAGCAAGTTCTCATTCATTTCATGTTGGGGTTTATTCTAAAGTTTCTGCAGGTTCTGCTGCCAAGCCTCAGTCTGCCGGCCCTGTTCTCGTTGCGTACTATTACTTCGCGCTTTTATTTCCGTGTTGTCGGTAAAACTCATGGTTGTGGTTTGTTGTGTGTTGCAGAGCCGCCGCGGGCCCGGCCATGTCGCCGCTGCCGGAGGCGGAGCTGGTGCGCAGCTCGGTGCAGCTGTACCGGTACCTGCTGCGCTGCTGCCGCCGCCTGCCCCCGGGCCCCGTCCAGCAGCACTACAGACACGCCATCCGGCAGGTGCGCTGCAGCGCCCGGGGCTCTGGGGGCTCCTCTGCCGCTGAACCATCAAAAACTGCTCTCCTGCAAGCTTGAGACCTTAGTGCATTTGAAGGGTTATAGTGGGACTGCGTGAAGGACCATTTATTTTTGTTTGCTTTGAATCTGAAACCTATTTTTCTTGGCTTTCATCTCTAATTCTTGTGTTAGTCAAGAGAGTGAACAGTCATTACTTACTCGATAAACACATCTTTTATGGTGAAACCTACTGGTTCCATGTAAGTCATTTATATATCCCCTCATCTGACTGATGGGTAAATCTCATCTGACTGTTCATATTCTGTACTTCATATGGAAGTAATTTCATGCCTTTGATCATACCTGTTGTCCTGTTTCTGTCGGGTAGTTTTAACATACCAGACAATTTCAATTGTTATGAATTGAAGTTCTCTGGGGTTTTTGTTGTTGATGTATGAAAAGAGTAGAATACTTAACATGAAATTCCATATGACCAGATTTGTTATGGAAGGAGGATGGCCAGGTGTCACAATGTGTAGTTTTACCTTTTTAGACCAACAGTTTATTTTCAACAAATACTTTTCTGAGATTTAAATGCTATCTTTATTTTGACAACTGTTGTGTTGACAAGTCAGTGACACTTGGAATGTTGCAGAGTTTCAAAGTCCATGCTGATGAAGACGATCCTGAGCGAATCCAGCAGATCATTAAGAGAGCCATTGAAGATGCTGACTGGGTGATGAATAAAGTAAGTGCTTTGGATTGTCTGTATTTTGGTTTCAGTTCAGAACAAAGAAGAAGACATTGGAAAGCAAGTTCTGAATAGCAAATTGTTGTCCTGGATGTTGAAGTGTCTGGGTGAGAGGAAATACCCAGCCAGGAGGGATCTGTGATTGACATTTTTTGTTTAAAAATTCTCTTAGTCAGTATAAACTAATGGTGGGGTTTTTTCAGAACCAGTAACAATTTAGGTTGGTCTCTGTGTAAGTCTTTGTTTCTGTGAAGAATTCTATTAAATATCAGCAGTGGTGGCTAGTGTCACTTTATTATAGGAGAAAAAATTAAAATACAGCATTTTGCAAGCGACATCTTGTTATGCATCATCTGTTTTCCTAACAGCATCTATCCTCAGACAATTTACATGAACTTCCAGAACTACTGTTGCTTTTCCTCAGACCTTGCCCACGGCTGCAGAGATCAGGGATAGACCACACAGTGGCAAAGCTGTGGTGCTGGGCTCCCCTGTGCACGGTTGTCACCAGTGGATCTGCCCCTGTGCTGTCAGACTGTTTTCTCAGATGAAAGAATGAGGATGGTTTCCATTAGACAGCTGAGAGTCACCTGTGCTTCCTGGGATTTCAGTCTGGCTAGGGAGTGTGATACCTTGACATGGTGTATAATGAAACAAGTCAAAAGTTCAACTTTCTCTCTAAATATCTGTGATTTAATTTACTAAGTGACTGTTAAGTCCTTCTCTCTGCCAGACCATGAAATCCAAATGAGAATTGTTACAGGAGCAAGCACAGATTAGTCACAGATTATGATATTTTAGCAGTAACCAAATCCCAGCAGGTACAATCTAGTCAATAACTGTGCCTGATTTATTGTTTTATACTGCAAAGGGAAAGCCTACCAAATTTCAATCTACCTTAAAGAAAATGGACATAAATTTATGTGGATCATGAAGAAGAGTTGTAAATCCTTGTTGGTATGAACTTCTACTTAGTTATGTGCTCTTTCCCACAAAAAAATTTCTTCTTTTTCTTTCAGTATAAAAACCAGAAGTAGAAGAGGAAGGATGAAACCAAGGAAGACATTGGTAAACATCCTTAGAGGACTTGCAGTCAAGCCCAGTACTATATTAGAATTATTGCCTGAAGTTTTCTCTTGGATAATATAAATACAATAATTTATATTTCACTGTGATGTCATGAAGCTAAATTAATATTTCTGAAGAAATTTAATTTTGTAAATTGCTATGTGTAATCACAAACTTCTAAGTTACAGCCCAAGCTTGCCCAACATTTGAGTAACTTACTCGATTATACTGTTAGGGCTGGATCAACGCTAGCAGTGTGTGATAACGCTTGTTGTGCAGGTTCTTTGGGGACAAAGTTCCCCTGCATCTGTCACCGTGGGTTTGGGGACTGAGCGTTTCATCCTCTGTGTGTGACACTGGTTATGGCTGGCACTCTGCTGGGTCACATCAGCCTCTGCTGGGATGCTCGGTGTTGTCAGAGTGCCCGCTGAGTGGGGTCCGTGCCCGTTCAGCTGGGTCACCCCAGACGGCGCAGTCACTGCCTGTGCGATGCTCTGCAGCTCAGAGGCCTCACAAGGCCTTGCAGCACATAATAAATGTCCTTTAAACGGGAGTCCGCGTCCTTGTGAAGCAGCCCGCCCTGCCAGCGCGGGTTTCCCGAGGGAGGGCAGCTCGGCACAGGCCCGAGGCCCGGGTGCAGTTGCGGCGGGCCGCCTGCAGGTGGCGGTGCCGCCCGGCGCCGCTGTCCCGAGGGCCGGGGCGGGGCAGAAAGGAGCTCCGGGCTCGCCATGGGCGAGCAGAGTTTGGCAAGACCGCAACAGAAATGGGGCTGCCATTCGGAAAATGTTGTATCAAAAAACTTCCTTTTCTCTGCTAACCCTCCTCTCCTGGAATTCCTGCTCTCTGTTACACTTCCCTCTGCCATCACCACTGTTCCTCTCTCCCGTGTCTTTCACATCACCCTTATGGACCCTTAACTTTTGTGGTCTTTGTTTTACCTATTCCTTAATGCTGTTCTCATCTTGTCTCTCTACCCCCCTTATTTCTCCTCCTCAAGTCCTTTTCTGCACCAGATGATACTCAGTATTATGCTGGAGCCAGCCTTCTGCTTAACTTCAGGTAAAGCAGGAAGGTAATAGACTTTCTCAACAGAGTAGGTGTTTCTCCATGTGAGGAAAGCCACTTGTCTTTCTACCTAGGTACATTTTTTTTGAAATTGCAGCCATTCTGGTTTAAACTTTCAAAATAATTTTGTGCAAGGTAGAGCACAGAAAGCTTCAAGCTTGGCAGTTGACAAGGAATATCCAGTATGATCTTGAACACTAATAAAAAAGCTCAAACATTTTTGGTAGAAGCTCTCTGAATGTGCTGCTTCTGATCAAGACCAGCAAACAGGTGACCTGTGCTGTTCTCCAGGTCTGTTCTCTGTGTGTGGTCTGTAGCATGGAGATGCACTGAATTTTGTATCACTGCAATAGTGATTAAAAACTCTAAGGCTTAGTGAGATTAACAGTGTATGGAAGTATGGCAGTTTCCTGAACTTTAAATGTGGAGTGATCACACCCTTCTATGGCTTTAATTGACTTTTGGTAGTGTGAGATGTAATATTTTGTTCAGTTACAAAAAGGATAATTGCATGTGTTTAAATCATTCTTACATGCCTGTTATTTAATTTATGGCTAGTTCAAGAGGGAAAGGACCATGGAGCTGGAAGGTCTGGCTTGTCTGCAGCTCCAGATGTTTGAGGTGCCAGCTGGGATATGGGAGCATCAGACCAAAGGTATGGTAGATGTAATTGATATGAAGGACCAGATTCTGTGAATTTTAGGGTTTGGAAACTGATAGAGCATTCAATTCTCAGTAGGGTGCAGACAGGGAACATGGTTGGTGAGGCAGGAGACATCATGACTAAATATTTTGATGGTAGTGATTCAACTGGAGGCATGAGGAGATGTCTGAAGGACTTTTGTACAAATGTAATCTGGTTCTCAAAGTAAAAAGACTTTTAATAGAGTCAAAGATAACTTTATTTACTCAATATACAAGTAATTTCCATGCTGGTGAGGAGATGTGATGCTAACAACTATTTACTTCCTTGTAATAGTAACCCCAGTACCTCAGACATGTTTCTGTAATGACTGGAGTGAAGAGTCCTTCAGCTGCAGAGCTGAGGCTTTTATGTTTCCAAGACATTATAGAAATTCCATTCTCCAGCAGCATAATTTGAGACCAAAGTTGTTATAGTAACCCAGATGTAGATGAGAACCTGAACTCAGAAAAGGGGTTTTGGGCAGAGCTTCAGTACTTTTGACCAGAATTATTATTCCAAAAACTTCTGCTCAGAAGTCATTTGACCCTGGAGTTGTCCAAATTTATCACTCACTGACCTGCCTGACCTGAGAGTTACACAGTGAGTTCTCTTTACCTGTGTTTAAGCAGCTCTCTGCCTCTCTGCCACCCAGCCCTGCTGAGCCTGAAGAGCTGTTCCCTATTCCCTTGGTGCTGCTGCGCTCGCAATTACTGCCCGTAGTGACAAAGGCACAGTCACAGGCAGCGTCCTCCCGGGTTCTGCTGTGGCAATTGGGTAGAAAATAGCAACCCCACATAGACTGGTGCACTTGTGTTCCCATTTTCAGTCCTCCAGAATCTCTGACCATAAAGATGGTGAGTAGATGAGGCTGTGTTGTGTTCTATAATTATTTGTGAAGAGTTTAAAAAACTCATGATGCTCATGAGGCTGCTGACAGAGCAAGGAGTAATGTCCGTGAAAGGAAACAAGTGTATTCATAGGCTTCAGTTTCTTTTACTGCAATGAGGAACCCATTTCTGTGCCAGTTCTGGTAAGTGATGGGCTGTTGATAGGTGATTGCAGTAACCCAAAAACACTGCCAAAAACACTTTTGCAACTGGTTCCAGTGGGCTCTTGAGTCAATAACTTCTCCTAGGTACTCCACAGTTAGGAGTTGAGTGAAGTTAACAGTTCAAACGTTGTGTGCGGGCAGCTCTTGATTAAGGTAGTGAGGGTTTCACTGGAAGCTTGTTATGCAAGAGCAAGACAAACATTAGAACAAGGAAAGACAGTGGGAGACTTCTGATTAATAAAGTGATATCATGCTTTACATTCTTGAAGTATGGAGAATTAATCATTTAAATCACTTTACAGACTTACCAATGTCCAGTCCAAGGCCAGAACCAACATTGGTGCTATACTTTCTGGTTTGTGTACACATGGCCTTGGAAACCTAAAGCTGAAATTGTGTGTGAATAATCTGTACATTACAAATATGGAAGTAACATGTCAAAAGATGGAGCACTAGCAGTGGGTTGGTCAATGTATTTTTAGTGTTTATGTTCTTGCTCTTAGGTCTACAGAGAAATGGTAAAGACCACTTTGGTTATTACCAGCCTTGGAGCCTCATGTAGAAGCTTCCTGTGTAGTGAAAATCTTTCCCTTTTATTTATTTTTGTAATTCATTTATTCATTTCAGGTTTTGGTATGGATGAGATTGCAAATTCATGTTTTATGTAATATCCAGGACAGCATTCTGCCCTTCACATGGCCAGAGACAAATACACTTCTGATCACATTCTTGTGTCAGAAGTGTTACTGATTTCCATTCACACTCGCCACCAAAGTCATTTGAGCCCTGTGGGTACTGAATAGAATATTTCCAACCCAGGCCATGCCTTACTTAGCACCATTTGTCAGTAATGGAATATTCTTTAAATCATTCTTTAGCACTTTGTAAACTTCCTCACATGGTGGGTTATGTCACAGGCATTGCTCTTTGTTTAGGGACACTTGAGCATGAGGACTTGATGCTAAACAAAAACCTCCGTGGTGTTTGGCTCATTTTCAAATGTCATAAGGAAGTAATCTTTACGGTGATGCTGTAAGGAAGAGGAATGCATGCTATTTCTGGGAGAAACAAATAATATTCTCTCACATCTTTTTTAGAGGAAACAGTTTCTTACTTGTAAAAGTTTTTAACGTGGCATTATAAATTGTACCTTCATATAAAGCTTTGATAAGCTGCAAACTGAACAGACAGCACATCTGTGAGTCTTAAATACTCAATATCATAATATCTATTCATTGAGAGAGTCCCTGACCTTAAACTGTAAGAACGAGTCGTTAGAGCTTTATGCTCCACAATGTCATGTCCCTCAGTGTCACCCCAAAGACAGGGGTGATTTGGGGTGAGCAGTATCTTGGTCAGAGCAGTCTAAAGCAAGTCCCTGACACACAACACTGCCCACTTGGTCTGTCCCTTTCCTGCAGCATTGCCTCCTGCTCAAAGCTGATGTACCTCTGCTGGAGCATGAGCCAGCTGGGACATCTTTCAACTATTGTATTATTTGATTAATTTATCTTATACTTCTGTCAAGCCAGGTTTTATGAAATAGTGTTAACTGAAGTATAGACCAGTCATCAAGTACTCCTTTCAGCTTGTGATTAAGCAGGGCAGACACATTAACTTAAAAAAAAACCCTGTTCTTTGAGGACTATTTTCTGTTTTCCTCATAATTGTGTTTGATATTTAAAATAGTTTTTTAAAAGTTTAGAAGCAGAGGGAGGCATCTGTCACTTGCACCTAAGAGCTTAACAGTGTTTGTCACTGGGGGAGAGGTCCCTGGCATTGCTCACTGCACTTGTAGAGTTTGAAGAGGTAAGTTCTGGGACTGCTGTTTGCTGTCCTCACCTGAGGACACTGAACTTTCCCCTTCTGTAACTATCAACCTGGGTGACTTTTCCCCCAGAAGAATCTGCTTTCATGTTCTGCATGAATCCATTCTGAAAAGGATTAATTTGATTTTTGCTTTTTTAATCAGCAGCTTCCGAGCCAGCTTGGTTTGGGTGCTTCACAGAATCATTCAGGCAAAAGACTTCCCAGCCCATGGAGTCCCAGCTGTGCCCAATCCCCACCTTGTCCCCAGCCCAGAGCACTGAATGCCACATCCAGGCCTTCCTTGGACACCTCCAGGGATGGGGACTCCAAACCTCCCTGGGCAGCCCCTGCCAATGCTTGACAACCCTTTCTGTGAAGAAACTCCTTCTGATGTCCAACCTGAACCTCCCCTGGCACAGCTTGAGGCTATATCACTACCCCATATAAAATATTTTCTTTCAGCTGCAGCCGCACAACTTCAGACTGAGTGGCCTCATTACCTTTGGGCTTCCTTCTGCTGGGGTTCTGCATCATCTGTTTAAAAAACACTGCACTTAATATCTTTTTGTTGTTACACCTTATATTTTGCACCATCTCTGGTATTTGTTCTTGTTGAGAGGAGTTTAAAAGTGCTGGTGTTTTGCTTAATATTCTCCCCTTCTACTGAATGGATTTTAAAAGATGTAAAATTGACAATAAATTCTTGTAGCTGATGAGGTTGACTCATGTTCTGCATTAAGTAAAATCACACAGGATCTGGGATTTTCTCAGTCTTGCTTCAATTTCTTAGCAGTCATTTCATTTACAGAAAGTGGGCTGTGTCTCAGCTAGTGTGAAACAAGAAACAAGGAAAACTGAAAACTAATGTCAAACAGAAGTTAGTCTGGAAAATACTGTGTCATGATGATGGGCACAGGCAAAGGTTGTATATTTTGGAGCCACTTTCCTTATACTGACTCAATCTGAGGACTGACTTTTCATGCTTAAAAATAGAGTATTTTGGTTTCCACAACTGTGCAACTGCAAGGGCTGCTTTCTCTTTTCTTTTCTGTTTTTTCCTCCCATTTCTAGAGGTCACAGAAATGGTGTGTTAAACCATAGTTTACTGTACAGAATGCAGACACCTGTTGAGTCTTAAAACTTTCTCTCTCTCAAGAGCTCTGTTGAGTTTGTCCTTTTCCTACCTGGAAGTATCTCACAGAGTACATTGCAGCTTTCTGGCCAGGATTTCAAAAGTAATTCTCAGATTGCTTTTGGGGTGCTTAACTCAGGAGACCTTTAAAAGGCACACAGCTGCTGTCAGACAGGTTGGGACTCAGGGGACAAAGAGCAGGAAGTTGCTTATTCTGCACTAGCATGGCTCTGAGTTAGGGGGTACGGACGTGGTAGTGATCATTTTACAACTACTTCAGAAACATGGTTTAAAAGTATCAAGCTCTCCAAATCCTGCTCCCAACTGACAGAATAGAGCCTGTAGGATGTCACAGTGACACTATGCCAGGTCTGTTATTTCTAATTGATTAAATGCAGTGAAAAAGCATTCAGGGTTTATTATGACATTTGAGATGGAGAGCCAGTCCCTGCAGTCTAACTTCATTATCCTCATAAGCAAAGGTGCAGATTTTATAGCTGGCATAATTATACAAAGAATGTACACAATATAAGTGGTATTTAGCATAAAAAGTAACTTGAGTGCAATCCATGTCTGGTTGAGAGAGGAACAGAACCACAAACCCTTTGATGTAACAATGAGGCTTTGAAAGGAATAGATTGGGTACAGTACTGAACCTGTAATCTGCTCACTTTATTGCACTATATGGGGAGGGCCTTATTTACTATGTAGGAAGTGTTTTCAATTTTATAAGTATCTGAAATAAATCACAGCTCATAATTATGTAGCTTTGCTCCACAGAACTCCGTAACACTCATAAGAACCTCTGGAATTCATAGGGACTGTCTCTTAAATGGGAGACACCAATCTTGCCTTTGTGCTCTATCAAATTCTGTCTTGGTCTGTACTAACAGGCAGTCTGGATGTTTCTTATCAGGATGTTTACTTTCCGTGCTGTTCTTGGGTTCTGAGCCGAAGCCACTGGAATCAAAGGCAAAGACTCCCATGTACACTCCATGACTTCAGTAGTGTTCACCATCTTAAACCATTTTTCACTACCTGGAGCACTCAGAGGAGTGGCCTGTGCTCAGTCATGGTTACTAGAATTAAAAGTGAAACAGTTTTGTTCTTTCAGTTTTACAAAACATAGTGTCTGCAGCAGCCTGGGTGGACAAGTTCAAGAGGTGGGCGTGATGCTGAAGACAAATATATCCTCCATTAGTCAGCTTGGAATCTGGGCCCAAAGGCATGACTTTATCTGAAGGGAAGGCAGAAAGAATTCTGAAGTTTCTTTGTCCAGTAATTAGTTGCTTTCTTTTCCCATGCTCATATGCTCTTTTGGAAAAATAAATACTAAAAATTCTGCTGCTGCCTTTAGTGCTGAAGAACTGCCTTCCTTTTTTCTTGTTTTCAACTTTGTCAGTGTTAAATCCAGCAGTCTGTTTAAAAATAAACAGATGGTTTGCTGGGCAGTGGTTTATACTGCGCTTATTTGTTTGTCTCACCACTGGCCTGGGTCCTTCCTTCTCCACGGTGCACTCAATTCACTGGTTAGTCAGGGATGGGGTGGTGTGTTTCCTGCAGAATTATCATCCAGCTGGGTAGGAACTTATTACAAGACCCTACCAAAACCATGCACAAGCTGTCATTTCTTACGTCCTTTTCCAAAGGTGGCAGAAACTTGAGAAGTCACCTTCTCTGCAATGGTCGTCCTACCAAATCAAGACATAAACTGCGAGGATTTCTCTCTTATGAATGTGAAGTCATTGCAGTCATCTGTCTTTCACACATGCAGCTTTGCTCTTCCATTAAAAAGAAATGGGACTCCAAAAACAAAAACCTGGGAGAAAATCGGGATCAGAGGTGTTACATTGAACGAGGACTTTGACACTTCATGGAAGTACAGAAACTGTTGGATCCCAAAAACACCACTAGGAAGAGGAGTGGTGTGTTCTTTTGGAGAATTCTCAGACTGCAATTAAGTCTTCCAAGCTGGTACATGAGAAGAAAGAAGGAAATGTCATAGTGGTTTTCAGCTTGTACTGGTCAGAGAGGTCTCTTGAGCTGCCCAAACCTAATGGACAGTGTTGTAAGTCACGGAAAATTCCCCTTTATTTTCCCTTCTGCCAGGTTTCAGATGACTAAATCAAAGTAATCATCATAGAAACAAGGTGAGGCAAGAACGTGTTTTTGACCAAGAAAGTTGCTATTTCTGTCCCATAAATCACAACACAGTCTGCATCAGCTCCTCTTCCTTTGGAGGCTGTGGTCCAAATACCCCTCGCTGCAAGAATTGGGTGAAGCATTTAGACTGAATGAAATAATTGGTTTGCATCTTATCCTTTCAGAGACAAAAATTGTTATGGCTAATAATAGCACCTGCTAATTAATCTGTAACAATCCTTTGATGTGTGTACTAGGACTGTTTATTATAGATTAACCCCTGTGACTTAACCCACTCCATAAATCCACCCATCACTTTCTAGAACCTGACCTTGTCAACACATTTTCCTCCACATATCTTTTTTGTATTTTCAGTAAGTGACTTTTCAAACTCCCAAGTGGAGTCCCCCATTCCAAATGTAGCTTCAAAGACCATCCTCTCTGTCACTGTGGTCAACAATTGGCTCAATCAGCAGCGTGTTTGTTCACTGAATGAAAACCAAGCTAAATAGTATGTCCCTAGCCTGGAATTCCTATAGAAGGAGAGAAGGAAAAGCATCACCATTGGAGTATCTGCATCCTTCACTGGTGAACTACTGAGCCCAGTTTGGGCCTCCAGTACACAAAGAGTGAGTTCAGTGGAGGCCATCAAGGTGATTGGGGCTGGGGTAGGGTGCTGCCTCATGAGGGGAGGCTGGAGGAACAGGGTCTGTTCAGCCAGGAGAAGAGGAGCAGCCTTCCAGTGGCTTTCAGGTCACTGAGGTGATGGAGCCAGGTTCTTTGCAGGGGTGGGAAGATGAGAATCAGTTGAGCTGGACTTGCAGCTCCAAATCAATGAAAACTGACTAAAAATACTCTGAAGAATGTGTCATGGAAATTGTCTTTTTTAGTAGGGGAAGGTAGATAGTTGCTAGAGAAGGAGCTGTAAGCTCACACCCCACACCCTCTGGCACAACTTCCCTGTCGGGAAAGGCAGAGAGGAGGCAATTTCACTCTCATGGAAAGTTTTGAAAATGTGATGTAATGCATGCAGACACTGAAAGTTGTGCAGGCATAGGCAAGACTGGCCTAACTGTAGTGCTTAGCAAGGAGTCCTTAAAAACAATTAAGGTAGTAAAACAGTGCATATAGATAAAGCAGAGCCATAAAATTACCTGAGAAAACCCCTGTCTCCATGCAGGAAACAGGGAAAGCAGATCAGCATGCTTTGGTTTTGCGTAGACTAAGGTACACTGTCCAAAGTGTGACAGGAATGTGCAGGAAACAACTGAGTAGATAAAGGCAGGTGTAAGGAAAACAGACTCAGAGGTCACCAATAAAGAGAAACGCATACGTTTTACTGAAGTTGTTCCAACAGTGCTGTGTGTTGTGGAGTAAAACAGTGAAGTTTTTAGATTCAGAACTCAAGTTACTTCTATACTTCAATATTCTGTTCTTCATTTTGGCCCAGAAATTTATGGGTTGTTTTTTCAAAACCAGTATTCAAATCTCTTCTGTTACCTGTCCTTGGTTAGAGACTCTACTGGCCTCAGCCAGTACTCTGTTACTGAAATTGGAGTTTCTTCTTCAGACCATGATTTTGCTAAAGAAGACATTTGCAGCTCTGTAGTTCACGGTTATTTTTCAAGCATAAAACTCTTTTTGCATGTAGTAATCTCACAGTAATTTTTTTTCCTGTTCTGCTGTGACAAGCACCGATTGCAGGAGCAGAAGTACCAAACACTGTTCTATACCTTTTCCACATCCACATGCCAGCTTTTCCTTATGCTCCACACAGGGACATCTTCAGTGCAGTGAAATGATGTGCAGGAGTGCAGGACACAGAGCCTAGCTTGTGACAGCCACATGCAGGACGCCAGGATTTAGGCCCAGTCAACTCTTAATTGCTATTTTGCTCTTTTTTTGCTGAAATTTTGTCTTTGCTGCTGTAGCTGTGGCTGAGGATCTCAGGGGTGAGTCAGGAGGTGTCAGCAATTGCTTCTGTCTGAGCCAACGTGCAGCCAGGCACAACAAAATCTGGCTATTGACTGCCTTTGGTCCTCCCTCACTTCCTCATCCCTGGGAATTTTGGAGAGGTGACTGATGAGGGAATTCTGTTCTTTCTGCATGTCTGAGTTGGGCCAAACTGACAGCGAGCAGACAGGAAGGAATGGGTTTACTGGCACGTCTCTGCCAATTTAGCACTCTCCTTAACTTTCGTTTTCGCCCTCAGATGGGCAGAGTGGGAAATTTTCCACCCTGCCCTGCCATCATTTGACATTCAGTCTCCCACTGGAGAGCAGGACGTGGCAAACAAAACATTGCACTTTCTACACTAAACTGCTGCTTTAAACTTACCTTAAATCTGCAGAAACTGAAAAACAGTCCAGACTGGGCTGGGATCCTACTTTTATTTGCATGTTTTCAAGTGCCAAGGCCTGGATCTTTTGTTTTGCTTTTCGTGGAGTTGTTATCCCCACTTTATCAGGAACATTTTGAAATAATAAAGTCAATGAAGAAGGGGCTACAGTTAATGGTGAATATCTTAAAGCCCTTAAAGGAATAGTCACCAATCAGACCACAAACAAACAAACAAAAAAACACCAAAAAAACAGAGTTGCCATTGCAAAGTTTGAGGGAAGATTCAAACCAAATTTTCTTTGGGGAATGAAAAACCAAACCAGTGTAAAAGAAGATAACTGATGGTAGTCAATGAGAGGAGATATTTGGGAACAGTAATAGTTATTATTGTTATTAATTGTATCTTTGTCAGAAACCACCAGATATGAGGGTAGTTTTAACAAATATGAGATGCCGAGTGTTTATAGGGGCTGCAGTACTGTATTTATTGTGCTGTCACAGACAGCACTGCTGCAAGAGGCATCTCAGACAATAGTAACATTAGTTAGGAAAAGAGAGTTAGAAAGAGTTCACTAATAACTAATAGATGAACATCTCTTTGGGTTCCATGAAGCTGGGAAGATCAGCCCTCCTTGTCATCAACTTTGCCTCAGTGTCGTAGTTCTTTGAAGTCTCAAAATGCCCTGATCTCAGAGGAGCAACTTTACAATCAGAGCTTGATTTGTAAATGTTTTCAGGAATATGACTGCTTGAGCTCATGCAGAATCTTGCAGATATGATGTATATTATAATATCAGACACAGAACATGACTCACTTGGAAGGAGATTGCAGAGAGCTGATTGTTGAAGCTACAAACCATCAGACACTCAGAAACAAAACAAATTTAAGTCAAGATGACAGCATTGAATAGGTCAAAGTCTGCTCTGAAAGGGCACCTCTTTCATCAAAGTTAATGCAAGGAAAGCAACCAGTGTTTGCACTCTGATATGGCAGAGGAAGAAGTGTCTGTTCAAATGGGCAGAATTGGTTTTCTGAAGGAAAAACTGTAGCAGTGTAAGTTCAGCTGAGGAGTAAATAAGAAGCCCTTTGTCTCCTTAAAAAGGAAAGAAGCTTAGAAGGTCTCTCCTTAATGAGCTTAAAAGACACCTCATAGGACCAAGGGGACATCACATCAAATTTGGGGACAGCCAATTGGACAAAAGCCAAAGGTCCCGCCTCAGCAATTCCCTGGAAAAGGAGAGCACAAAGAAGGTAAATCGCTTTTGTGAGGTGTTTCTAGCAGGGCAAGGAACTTCCTACCCTGGCTCGCCTTTTTCTCTGTTAAGAGGTTTGTTATTTTGCTCTTTATTAAAACATTTATGTTTCTAACACTCTCACAGAAGTCATCCTGCTGTTTTTAAGCCATCTACGGTAGCTGAGCTATTTTGGGTGTGTTATGTAGCTCCGAGAGCTCATTCCACCTGGCCCGAAGAGATACATGTAACAAAAAACCTTCCAAGCCCTGTAGACTATTTGTAGAAGGAGTGCCCAGTGAGCTTGTTTAGTTGATCTCTGATCCACCTGAAGATTAAATTGTTCTCTGTTGTTCTTACCGTACAGAGGGAGTTTTATTATTGGTTTCAAGTGAGTAAAATATCAGGTCCTGTTTGAGCAACTGGCATGATTAAGCAGTTCCCTAAATGTCTGTGCCTGAGCCAATCCTTTTAACAATTCTCCTAAGGAAAGATGTTTCTCCTCCTCTGGTTATCCCAAATCTGATTTTTCATATCCAATCCCTACATGACCTTTCCTAGATTTCAGCAGTCCCAAGCACAGGAAAATAAGGAGGGTGAATACTAAAAGCTTAGAACCCACAGAATTCAAATAAAGTTCTACTAAGATATGTTCTTCCTTACAGTACTGGACATTAAGATTCCCCATGTTCTATAGAAGAAAGAGGTTAATAAGAAAGGATGAAAAGAGAATTTTTTTAAACCCTGTTACAAATTAGCAAATGCAAAAGAAGAATGTAAAGGCAGAATTTTCCGGCATGGCCTTGAGTGGCACACCTCTCACACATTGTTTCTGCCTGCTGATTACATCTGCCTGATGACTGGAATATTTTAAACAAAGGGATTCACCTGCTAATTCTGGTGAGAAGAAAGGCACCACATTAAAGAAAAATCCAACTGTGAAAATTCATGAGCAGTGGATGCTAAGCAGCACAGGCTTCATAAAGCCAAGCAGATGAATGCTCAGAAAACTCAGGTCTGTTTATCAAGAGATTCATCTCTAGCAATCCTGGGTGGGATGCATACAGGGGATCTCGTGCATGAACACGTGTGCACAGCATTTGCTTTGCCTCTAGAAATGCTTTACACAATCATCTAATATTCATTTTCAAATAGAGAAGCTAGACACAGAGAGAAGAAAACACCTTGCCCAAGCTTGCCCAGTAAAAGACTGACAGATGAGAAAAGAACACACATTTCCTCATTTCTCTGGCTGCCTTATGCCTCATTTCTGTAGATCTTTGGTCAGCAACTGTAAATCTTTCCCTAGTTATCAATGTACCTCATTTTATTCATATTATTCAGCGGATTTATTAGTTATCTTTAATTTGTAAACAGTTTCCTTAAAATAGCCATACATAATATCAAGAAACAAATAAGGCAGGTCAAAATCCTTGTTGGGGCACTATCTGGCACCAGACTCATGGGCTGCAGGTGCCTGACAGCACTGGGCACTGCTGCCAGCCCCAGTCCCGAGGGGGTTCTGCCTTCCAGACTGCAGGGAGAAGCCTGGTTCTGTAAAAGGTACGTGTCCACATGTTGTCTGACATTGAAAATCAGCTCAGCAGTCCCATCTTCTTCATCAATGTCCCTCTGGTATTCCCACATACAGCATGGTGGGAATAGTTTGTACTTCAGGAAGTTGCAGTTTCCTTCCAGTATTCCCAATACTTTGGAAAAACATCAAGGGACAAATCTCCAGGCAGCGACAGGCAGAACAGGGAGCTCTGGAGAGCAAGAAATTCTACAAATACTCTATTGAGAAAGATCTTTTGAAACTTGATAAAAAGTAAGGAAATATGTGTAGGTGAAACTTAAAATACCTGTCCTTAGTTATAAGCACGTGGTTAAATGCTTTCCTGGCCTGTACTGTAAAGCTCTACAGCTCTGTAACATTTCTCTTGAAGTTGCTCGCTCTCTTCCTACAGCCTTGGGTGGTGTACAGGAGGGTGCCTGGAGACTGGCCACACAGGGATAAAAGCTGTAAGAAGCCCTTCAGCATCTATTTATTTTAATTTGAACACTGTGTGCAAGGCTGCAAGCAGTGTTCAGTGTGATACCCTGCCATTTCCAGGAGCACAAGCAGGAGGGAAGGAAGGGATGCTGACAGCAGCAGGAGCTGCCTCCCTCCCTCACTAGCACAGGTTATGTAATGCTGCTAACGCAGCAGCCACCCACCCTCCACCCAAGTGGACAGGACAAGAATCAGGGGAATCCCCAATTGCACTATCCATGTCCAGCCTTACTCAGAACTATTTTGCATATGTGGTCTGCACTATAAAATGCTTTTGCCTCCTGGGAGGGATACAGAGCCTGAGAGGTGAAAGGCGAGAAACTTTGAGAGAGAGGAGTTTCTCCTGGCAGGGTTGGGACACCTCTCACAAAAGCACGGTAAGAAGCACCATGTCCAGGTGTTCATTCTGTCATTCATTTACTGCAGCTCACAGGCAAAGTAATTATATGGCAAACTGTATCTTTTTTTCTGTATTAGGAGCAAAGTGTCAGACTCGGCCTCCTGCTCTAGTTCCAAGCTGTCCAGCTGCTCTGAAAACTTTGTCCCTCCTTTCTGCTGATTTAAAGGTTTGTGCATGTAACTGGTTACACTGACAGTGCTACCCACAGAACCCTGCGGGGCAGGACACAAAGCAGCTTCTTGCTCTGAGTGCCAGTGAAGGGAAATGTGAGTATGCTCTCTTTCTGTTTGCTTCTTCTTATTATTTTTTCTTTTTATTATTATCTTTCTTTTTTCCTGCTATTATTTTTCATCTTTTTCCTCATTATGCTTGTTTTCTTCTTTTTCTTCCTTTTCCTCCTTTTTCTCCCTGTGTATTTTTTTATGTTTGTGTGAGGTTTTTCCCTTTTTTTTCCTTTTTTTCTTTCTTTCCTTCTTTGTTTCTTTCTTTCTTTTCTTCCTCTTCTCCATTTCTTCTCTCTTTTCCCTCTGTATTTTACAAAATTGTGTAGGCACATCACAGCATTCTTTATTGCAGAATAATAATTTAGATTTTTTTTTTGTATTTTGTAACTGCAGAGAAATGCTTATTACACATTATTTCTCTCACCTGGAGTAGCAAACAATCCTAACACCTTCCATTTTCTGCACAGACAGTTGGATGGATTTCTCTTCTTGTGTGACTTTACAGCAAAGAGTATCTTCAGAGCCCAGCATAAATTTAACTTTTACTGTAAAAGTAATATAAATATCAAAATAAGACATAATTTACATCAGAAGTATGTGACAATGTCTATTTTCTTCCCTTGTCTCTAACTTATTGGAAACATCAGGTTTTGATTTCTCTTATGAACCAGATTCAAATGCTGGGGCTATTTCTCTCTATCCCTGCAATTTACTGGCTTGCTCTCTCTCTTCTGTCACACCTTCCCTAGCACAAAATCCATCTTATGTTCAGAAATGAGCAGAAAATGTATGTGAAATGAAGAGCATGAACTTTGTACACTCTTATGTAAATGCTATGTGTTACATTGAAATAAGTACTACAGATCTTAGAAACTACAGACTTCAGCCTCTCAGAATCCTGTTTGTCTCTGGCAGGTGGATACACTGCAAAATGGTTAGGTTCATATATGAACAGGATTTTTTCATTACTGTGTGAATAACACAGCAACATTTTACATCCCTTTTCTAAGCTTGTGGTCTGCTCTGACACCAATATTTGCTGCTTCACACAGCCAGGGGTCATCTGAAATTCTCTTGCCAGTGTTTTAGATTAGTACATGGCTGCACGTTACACTGACAAAGTGTTAGTTTTGGTATCACTATCCTAAGAATCGAGAATTTTAATTTTAAATGCAGGATGTTATCTCAGTTAGGCTGGTGAGTTTCTGAAAGTTGTTAAAGGGAGTTGCCCTCTTGGGTAAAAACTGACCTTGTTGGGTTTTTTGTGTCCTCAGAAGTGTTCCCACATCACACAAAACAAGGTTTCAGCACAGTGAAGTAAAACCACCAAAAAAAAACCGTACGAAATGCTGTGCCCATGGCAGTTTGTGTTCAAATCTCGTGCTGCCAGGAGCCAGTACCCCGGGGAGAAGGATATCAACAACAACGTGGAGAAAAATAGGAAGATCCATGGGTAAGATCCTGGTTTTTAATCATTTCATAGTTTATCTTTGATTTGAAAAGGGAAGACATTAAGTGGTTTGGGTCCTGGAGAAGTCTGTAATGTGTTTCCAAAATACTGATATTAACCAAAGAACTGTGAGTCTCTGGGTGGTGTAACTTGGTAATGAGCATTAAACACTTGTGTCGAAGTTAAACAGTCATTGCGGATATAAATCATCTTGCTTTCTCTTTCATAGTCTTCACTTTATTTGGTGTGTTAACATGGTTTCATGTATTCTAAGTCTCAGGACGTGTGAATGGTATAAAAATAGCAAAGTGATTATTTATACTGTAATTAAGTTGGTGAAGTAGTTCTGTGATGCAGTTCATACATAACACCGTATAAAATAAGTTGCACATGCATCTTAAATTTCTCAGTCTTCAGTTACTTATTTGAGGTTTCATACCCTGCCTTCCTTCCTTTCCTTCCACATAGTGCTCTGGGAAGTGGGGTACTGTGGCTTTACTACTTATTTCTGCCCACTGCCACTGCTGGGTTATGGGCTCAGTACATATTTCAGAGACAGCACTGAGCATCTCCTGCTGATGCTGAAAGCAAAGCCTAACATAAAGGACATTGCCTTGTACTGACTTTTCTTTCTCCCTATTGAAGCTCAGAAAAGAATGATGCCAAATTGCACAATCCAAGCAAGAAGCAGATGGAGAGGCTGCCTACCATAACTTCAGCAAAGCCCAGTGAGGGAGGAGAGGTCTGTTCCCAGCATCATGGTTTGATGGTAACAGTTCACATGAGTGGTGCTTGCTGCTCACAACTGCTCCACGTTCTCCTGTGAGGTCTGATTGTGGTTGCAGGAGGTTAGGACTGCTGGGACATCCTTGGGTGAAAGTTCTTTTCTGACAAAAATGGAGCATTGATAAGACTGAAAGGAAGAGGTGACCCCACGGGGACTGGGATGCCCAATTCCTTTATGTACCTTTGCAAACCTTTTATAACAAACCTGTCCTGTCTCTAAAATTGGTTCACTGTTTTCCTGAGACTGTGACTATAGTGCTCAGAGATACTCCGAGGACTTATTGAAATTATAAAGGTATTTGCAGTGGCAGACCCTGTTTGATTAGGAAAAAATACTTTTTTCCCCCATTTCATATCAAACTGTAGATTAGCTCAGTAGTTTTGTAGTCAAATAATCATGTTGGAGCAGATCACATTTCTATCTAGTTTCTTGAATTTAAATTGAAATATTTTGATGTTAACATTAAATCTAAAATGAAACTGAAAGATATTCAATAGGTCTGAAGACAGTATGCATTTTTATCTGTTCTCTGCCCAGAATCTCCCTCCAAATGACATCAAAGTTTCAAACCAAATATCAGGATGTCCAAGACATGTAAGAGTAAGAAACTTGGAAAATGGATCCAGCTTTCTTGACACACTACACCTGACTGCAAAAGAGGTAAAACACAGAAATATGAATAGGGAGTTTTCATTAATTTTAAAATATGCAGAGTGCAACATTGTTTTTTGAAATTTTATTGTTTTTCAGGTTATCAATTGCCGGACCAAAGCCTGCCAAGGGTCACTCATGACCCCAAAGGGCCTGGTGAGAGGCACCAGAGATGGGCCAGTTCCACTAGAGGATCTTTTACCTCAAGCAATAGACTTCCTCAAGCAATACTACAGTTCATTTAAAGAGTAAGTCAACTTGATTTTTGGGTATAAAATCCTCTACCTACCTGTCTGTCTGTGAGCCTCCAGGAGGGTTTGGTTTCTTCACAGCTCTTGGTAACTCTCCTGTTACATAGCATGCATTCAAAAATATGTAAGGACTGTTAAAAATGCCAGATAAAGCTGTCATTGCACTTCATGTGCTCCATCTGCCAATCCAAGATCTTGGGAACACAGGGAAGGACTCTGGACCATGCACTCCTCAGCTCCATCCCTTTGGAGTGTGCTACATTCCAGTACATTGAGGACTCTCTGCCAGAGCGTTACCTTCTGTTTTCTTGGGATTAGCTGCACTCAGATCAGTCTCAGTGTGGATAATGCCTTTTGTTTGTGCTGTTCCAAGTATCTTTTCTCTGTGTTCCTCTCAAGGCTTTAGCCAAAGATTGGAAGGCCAGTGTTGCTTCTCACCCTTGCTCTGTGCTATCAGCATAAGCTCACTGAGCATTCTGAGAGGGGTTTGTGTTTTCACAAAAATGGCCATGGTGCAGAGGCATCTTGTTGCAGGAAATGCTGGAACAGCTGGTTGATGTCCAAGGGCTTGCAGTGACATTCCACATAATGAGCTTTCAAGCAACAGTTCAGTGTTGCTCATCCCATTAGAAAACATTATCGAACTTTCAAAGGGACTCAGCCACATAATGGCCACTTCTTTAGACACTTTGAACTCCTTTCAAATCTTTCTTCCCTCTGAATCTTTCTGAAAGTCCCTGTCTTACACACAGGCTGTCCTCACCAGCCTATTGTATTTGCACATCCCTGTGTCTCTGCTCATGGCTTTTTGATCACATTGATTTACACTATCTCATATGCTTGCCCTTGATCTTTCATCTTGCTGAAAATGTGAAAACTCTCAGACAGTGCAGGCTATTTTCATTCTGTCTGTAAGACAACAAAACAATTTTTGTCTCTGCTGTGATAAATATTTTCTAATGTTTTGACTTCACTCTCTGTTATCAAACTCAAGAATTTTAGAGTTGGTTTCTCTGACAAAGGAATTGCTCAGCACTTCTCTTTAGGAATGAAAATCTTACTTTACTCAGAAGAGCTGTGGCCTTGTAAACACAATGGATCTTTGAGAGGACAGTCACTCTCAGCCTACATGTGCCCTGAAACTCACCTGTTCTCTGGTTTTTATTTCCTTGTGATTTTTTTCAAATTCATCTAGAAAATCCAAATTTAGACCAAAAACTTACGCAGAATAGCTTGTGGCCAGTCCATGCCTGTATTGGGTGGTGAAAGGATGGTGTCACTACTTAAATTTCTAGTGTGTTAGTTTCTTCATGGGGCCAATAAGCTCTGTCCTTGCACTCCATAAGGACAAGTCTTAAATTCTGAAGCCAAAATATAAAGAGAACATCTGCACTTTGAATGTAATTCTCGTTGTTTCTTTTCACGGCTGTTTCCTGTTCAAAAGGCCAAAAGTCAAAGAACAGCTGGGCCGGCTGGAAGCAGTGACCAAGGAGATAGAAACAGCAGGAACCTACCACCTGACCAAGGATGAGCTGACCTTTGCTGCCAAGCAGGCCTGGAGGAATGCACCCAGGTGCATCGGGAGAATCCAGTGGTCCAACCTGCAGGTGAGCTGTGGATCTACACCTAAGCTGTAGCCAAAGAGTCCTCTGCTGTGACTCAGAAGAATGGCCTTTCCTTTGCTGGAACATGTCACTGTTTTGATTGAGGAGGACTCCCTCCTGTCCATATCAGGAGATTCTTTGTAGTTCTCTGCTTCATGGCTGAATGAAAATGTAGCAGTGTGAGTGTAGGAACCAGGTGTGTACGGAACCAGGTACATGTTTTGGTCCTTGATGGATTGTTATGGGTGAAAATGATGCATATAAGACCTAAAAAAATGAACATTTCCTAGTGGAGCCACAATCTTTCCATTCCTTAAGTGCATAGGAAAAATAACAACTTTGCATTACTGTTTCAAAATTAGTCTTCTTCTTTACATTTCTGTTGGAAACACAGGTGTTTGATGCACGAGACTGTAAAACAGCCAAGGAAATGTTTGAGCATATCTGTCATCATATTCAGTATGCCACAAACAATGGTAATATAAGGTAGGTCTCTAATTTTAATTTTAAACAACAAAAATCACCTCCAGATCTGGCATCAAAAACACATGAAATGGTCTATCTAAACATTTTGACAACTTGTCTCTGCTCTTAATTTTCCTGGTACTCACATTTTCCTCTCATGTGTTCCATCAACCATCTTGAAAATTTATAACTTTCATGGCTGATGTTACAAAACCTTTTGCAATTCCTTGGGAAAAGAGATGACTTGAAGATTTGGGGGGGTGGGTAAAGAGGATGAATGATTTTATTTCTACTGATGTTAATTTTAGAAATGTAAAACACTTTCTGTTGGTAGCAGTGTCTGTGTGAATAGTGAGGGTGTGTTCTCTGTCCCGGGCAGGTCAGCCATCACCGTGTTCCCGCAGAGGACGGACGGGCAGCACGATTTCCGTGTGTGGAACAGCCAGCTGATCCGTTACGCCGGCTACCAAATGCCAGATGGCTCTGTCCTTGGAGACCCTGCCACTGTGGAGTTCACTCAGGTACAGCTCCAAACGCACCACCACAGCTGCTTCCCATCTTGGCTAACCCACCTCCCTGGGGCTCCTTTCTCCCACGTTTATGCAGAGTGGTAGGGAGGTGCGGACTGAATGGGATGTTCTGCCCCACAAGTTCCAGGTCCAGGCTGGAACAATAATTTCCTACAGTTCTGATATAAAAGTGCTGCCCTCCGTGTCAGAACAGGGTGAGCTGTCAGGGGACACAAGCAGGCACACAACCAGTACTCCATCAGCACGGCTCAACATTGTTTGAATAGCAAAGAGAACCTTTTTCACTTAGAATTTACCTCAGCAGGTTTCAGAGGGTTAAAATTCGTTTGTCTTCAGATCTGGAGGGGAAACCTGAAAAGAACACAAAATGTGCTTTCTGTATTTGCAGTTGTGCATCGAGCTTGGGTGGAAGCCGAAATATGGCCGCTTTGATGTACTTCCACTTGTTCTCCAAGCAAATGGCCAAGACCCAGAAATATTTGAATTACCTCCAGAAATTGTCCTCCAAGTGCCAATGGAGCATCCAAAGTAAGCACACAAGATTTAGATAATTGCATTTTTGCCTCTGCCTCACCTTGGCAGGTTATTGGGCTGTGCCTGTGGCAGTTGTTTTATGAGTTCTTTGTCAGGATGAAATGATGGTAAATCATCCTGAAAGACAAAACGCCTGTTAGAAAAATGAAATGAGATTTAAATTAAGGAAACAAATGACCATTTTGTTGGAAAACTTTTTTCCCGATCTACATTTCAATTATATTCAGAATTTAAAAAATCCTAATTTCTTATGCTAGTGTAATACACATGTAACACTGCACTCATAACAGTGTTTATTGCCTTTCTCTCGTTGCTTTTTTCTTCCTGTTTGCTTTGGGACTGGCCTGCAGATTGCAGAACTCTGTAATATGGTTCTGCAGTTCCTGTAGCTGGTGTTTCCCAAACACTGCACTGAAAACTGCTGTGAGTTTCTGCAGACCCTGGTCCAGGGATTCCTCCAAGAATTGGTACTCTTTATCTTCCTGGGCTTTTCTGGTTTTTGAGGAAAAGACACACAAATAATACAAACTGCTTGTTGGGCAGGTACGAGTGGTTTAAGGAGCTGGACCTGAGATGGTACGCGCTGCCCGCGGTGGCCAGCATGCTGCTGGAGGTGGGAGGGCTGGAGTTCACCGCGTGCCCTTTCAATGGCTGGTACATGGGCACCGAGATTGGAGTGCGGGACTTCTGTGACGCTCAGCGCTACAACATCCTGAAGGTAACCTGCTGCAGGGGAGCTGGGCTGGGCTGCAAGGGGAGGGAACTTGGTGCAGGAAGTTTTGGAAAAGAGACACTATCAGTGTTCACTGGGATGGGAGAGAACCACTTCCTGCTTAGTGAAGCTGGAACATCCTCCAGAACCAGAACTCCAAAATTCCAGTTTACCTTTAATCTCAGGTGTTTCTGCTGCCATCACTTTCCCCAGCATGAGACTGACTCTTTCCCCTTCTGCACAACGTTTTCCTGATACAAAGTAGATGAGATTGAGAAATAATGGGGTCTAAGTTCCATATAGTAAATTTGCTGTTCTCTTTTCTCTCTCTTTTTCACATGTAGGAGGTAGGGAGGAGAATGGGACTGGAAACAAACAAACTGTCATCATTATGGAAGGACCGAGCTGTTGTAGAGATCAATGTGGCTGTGCTTCACAGCTTCCAGGTAAGTCACTGAGTGTGGGATCTAGAGAGACACTGAACACTCACTGTCCCTTTTTCCTCCCACTCAGTGGAGATGGCATTATGATTCCAACAGAGTTGGAATCATAATGATTCCAATATTTTGGAATCATTGATTTTCACCTGAAAAAATAGAGGAATCCATATTTCCTCACAGGTAAGGGCAGAAGGAAGAGAAAGAAGCAAAGGAAGTTAAGGGCAAGATTTTCCATCTTTTTAACACATTTATCTATGTTTCAAAACCTATGTAAAGCCATTGGATTAATATATTTTATTTTCAATTCCAGTTTAACATACTATAACAAAATGAAAAGTGGGTTAAAGTGAGTCAGAGGCTTTGCAGCGTGCAGTCCCAGTGCTGCAGAGGTAAAATGGTGATGTTAAAGGAAAGATCTAAGAGTTCTTAATCAAAGGCCCGCGTCTCAATCTGTATCTTTACAGTATCTGCTGATAGTATTTATTTCCCATAAATGCTACCTTTACTCTGAGTAAAGTCCTTGAAATATTGACCAAAGCAAGAGGATTACTTTAGCTACACCAGGTAGAAGGGAAGAATAGGGTTTTTAATGCATGTTTTTCTTTTTGCCATTGTTCTAGAAACAGAATGTAACCATCATGGATCACCACTCGGCCTCCGAGTCCTTCCTGAAGTACATGCAGAGCGAGTACCGCGCGCGGGGCGGCTGCCCGGCAGACTGGGTGTGGATTGTCCCTCCCATGTCAGGCAGCATAACCCCCGTGTTCCACCAAGAGATGTTGAACTATGTCCTCACTCCCTTCTATTACTACCAGGTACACATCATCAAAAAGAAAAACCGACTCTAGCAGGCAACCTCAGCAGTGCCTATGTGATATGGGACCCGAGGGAGTCTGGGTGCCAAGCCCTGGTTCATGAAAGTTCACTAGACAGATTCAGAAGTAGCAGACAGAAGCTATTTATGTGGGAGGTGCTGTTAGTTCTCTTGAATTCTCTGGCTTTAAGTAAAATGCAGTTTAATGCAACAGAGACTGATACCGTATTTTTACTCAGTGAATTGTATATACAGATTCTATTTGATCTGGCCCCTTAAAGATACACAAATTGTTTATTGACTATTTTGCATTCCTTACCTAAAGCATAACTTCTTTTTTTTTTAAAGGTAGATGCATGGAAAACACATGTGTGGCATGATGAGACCCGGAGGCCAAGGAAAAAAGAAATAAAGTTTAGCGTCTTGGCAAAGTAAGTTGTTCAAATAAGATTCTTCATGCTTTGTCCAACTATTCTATTCTTGTAATGTTTCTGCTCTACTTCTTTAAAAAAATTATTACAGTAGGGACCACTTGAGAGGTTTGAATCATAGCCTTACCTGTCCACCCTGAGGTAACATTCCTACCTAAGGTTCTTGCTCAGGGCTATCTAGAGTGTGTTGCTTCTGAACCATCTTCAAAAGAAAAGCCATGCTCAAGCTCAGTCTTTCCTAGCTTGTTAGTGAATCAACCTGAATTAGTGTACCAATTAAAAGTTGTATGTGATTGTTCTCTCCCCAGGGCTGTGCTCTTTGCAGCCTCACTCATGCAAGGGGCTGTGGCCACCAGGGCCAAGGTCACCGTCATCTACGCGACAGAGACGGGCAAGTCGGAGACGCTTGCCAACAACCTGTGCAGCCTGTTCAGCTGTGCCTTCAGCACCAAGGTGAGCAGTACCAATCAGCCACGCCTCGTGGAGACAGGAGTTTAGCTTCTGCAGGCTTTTCCATTCTGCAAACCTGTGTTTGGAATGTTCTGAGTTGGACTAGAACTTTGATTTTGTATTCATTTAGCATAATGCAGTGTAAGTTCGGTCAGTGGTCATCTGAGATATCTAAGGCTAGTTCTTATGTGTGCTAGCAATGTCTCATGAGCTTTATTCCTTCCAGATCCTGTGCATGGATGAGTACAATATTTCTGACCTGGAAAAAGAAACACTTCTTTTAGTGGTAACTAGCACTTTTGGAAATGGAGATTCTCCAGGTAACGGAAAGGTAATGTTCACCTCAGAAGTGTGTATGAGACTCAGCTCAAAGACCAAAGAAAAACCTTTCATTTATCTCATGTTCTTCAGTAAGATATGGATCAGGTTTCAGATCAGAGTATTCTGTCTTAAATCAGAGTATTTTTCTAACCTTAAGTATTTTATGTATTTTTATGTAGACCTTGAAGGACTCTTTGCTCAGACTGAAACTGCTGAGAAATAAAATTAGGTAAAAACACTTTGTTGTTTGGTTTGCATGCGGTTGAGTCCTTTGGCACTCCATATAGCATAACACAGCAATCTTTTTTTCATCTCCTTCTGCAGGTATGCTGTGTTTGGTCTGGGGTCCAGCATGTACCCAGAGTTCTGTGCCTTTGCTCATGCCATTGACCAAAAACTGGCCCAGCTCGGGGCTTCCCAGCTCACTCCAGTGGGTGAAGGGGATGAACTCAATGGACAAGAGGAAGCTTTCCGCAGCTGGGCAGTCAGTGCTTTCAAGGTGAATATAGAAATACATCTCATATTCTAGTCACTCATCCATTCATTTTAGTTCAGTTCCCATAAAAATGAGAGAAAATGAAGGAAACCAAACATCTGAATTTATATCTGAATTTGGAACTCCCCTCTTCTCTACTACTTGCCTAACAAGGAGAGGGAACTGGGTCCCTTTTCTATTATTTTTTAATATCTACACAGAATTGCATGAACCCTTTTAGATAATGGAATGCTCAGTATGAACAAGTGTAGCATCAAACCTCTGGATTTTTTTCAGTAGATCTTTTTTGGCTATACTGTTATAGAAGTGGAACCTTACTGAACTCACTGAACCCACACACCAGAGGCACTAAAAACCAGCAATCTGTGAAACTGCTAGCTCCTTATTAGGATTATGACAGTGCTAAGAATATTTTTTTACTGTGAATAGCCTTTATTTTTGTGGGTTTTTTATCTAGGCTGCCTGTGACATTTTTAACGTCCGTGGGAGACACAGTATTCAGTTGCCTGAGATCTACACCTCTGAGGAAAGCTGGGACCCTACCAATTACAGGCTAGTGCATGACTCCCAGCCCATGGACCTGGCTAAAGGTATTGCTTCCACCTTCCCCTCCCTCTGCCTTTGCTGCATCAGAGGGGCTGCACTGTGAAGGTTTCTCAGAAGTGCTGTTGGCCCTGCTGGATGGTAGAATGCATATAATGAAGTACATGGTCAGATTTAAAAAGACACTGGTTTACATTGCGTAAGTTATCTTTTCCAGCACAATAACACTGGAACTATCACACATTTGGAGAGCCCCAGAGGAACAAAAGCTGAGATGAGCTGCTTTTAGTCAGGGAATGGGGCACACACAACTGACTGATGGTTGGTCACCTTCTAGGGCAAGTGTGGTTTAGTTCTCCTCTGCATATTATTTGAAGACATTTTAAACAAGCCTAATCACAAAGTTACCAAGAGTCATATCCTCTTTTCTCACCAGCTCTTGCAAACATTCATGCCAAGGATGTAATTCCCATGAAGCTGAAATTTAGGCAGAATCTTCAAAGTTTGAAGTCCAGGTATGCTGCCTCATTCTTTTGAATATTGCAATACTACATTTTACTAAAATCTTAAACATCTGAAGTGCCTGGTTATAAACATCTTCTCCCTGCAGTTATTACAAAAGATATTGGATTTTTGTACTGTCCTTAGTAGCAGCATGTGAGTTGTGCACTCTGCAGTGGGGCAGCACTTCCACTGGCTGATTCCAGGCATGCTTATTCTGTGCCTGGCAGAACTTCAGCACCCAGTTTGTTTGGATACAAGTACTTCACATGCCTGGACTCTGATTTGTTTAAGTCTCTGTGAAGCCCTAAGCTGGTCTGGTATTTGGTAATGAACACAAGGGAGCCCTTGCCAAGTGCCACTGTAGATTTATTCCTTTCCTGTGCAATCCAAGGGAAATCCTATCAATGTAACCAAGATCTGTCTCATTTCTGTTTCTTTGCTATCCAGTCGTGTCACCATTCTGGTTAAACTTCACTGTGAGGCTAATCAGGAAGTGCACTACCTTCCCGGGGAACACATCGGGATTTTCCCAGGCAACCAGGCAGAATTAGTCCATGGCATTATTGCACATGTCAAGGATGCCCCTCCAGCTGATCAGACTATCAGGCTTGAAACCTGCATTGATGGTAAGTTGGGTCTCTTTAGACAAAACAACAGAGGATGGTGGACAGATTCCTTTAAAATTCCTAAGAATTTTTGCTGACTGAATTTGATTCTATGATCCTTTTCTCAAGTATCAATAGGATTTTGTTGCTGCTTTTTAGTTATAATTATTGGTTCTGATTTTGCCCTTTCTGGAAAAACCATGACTTCACCAGGGTTTGCAGAGGTACCTGAGGTGACACTGTAATTCAGTTGCTGAATTGGCCATTGACTGCAATTAAATTAATCAACAGTTTGCTTCTTTCTACATGTAGGAGTCCTAAAATAGACATATATGTCCTGCCCATCTTTCCCATATTAGCAGGAACAATCATAGGATTCTGGAACACGGAAAGATGGTTTCCCTAAATGAAAGACTGTGCCTTTCCAAGTGGTGTTTTGTTGTCATGAAGTTTTCTGTGTCAGATCCTCCCCTTACAAAACGTTCAAAACCTCACAATAACCTCTTTCAGAAGAGCCCTGTGGTCTAGACCTGCTGCATCCTCACCTGAAGGGGTATTTTGAAGGACACTGAGTTTTGCAAAGCTCTACAGCTGTCAAATACCACGGGTATTACTATGTGTCCTTTTCTTTCCCTCATTTCCAGGTGGGTACTGGGCAAGTCACAAAAAGATTCCAGCCTGCACACTACCCGAGGCTTTGACATACTTGCTTGATATCACTACTCCACCCTCCCAACAACTGCTAAAAAAACTCTCCCAGCTGGTGACAGCAGAAGGAGACAAGCAGAGGCTGGAGGTGTTGTGTCAGGTGAGCCTTAGGGCTGGAGTTTTGTTTGCAGTACTGTGCACTGGGCCCTCTGATGCCTTTTGACTCTGTAGCAGAAGCTTAAGAATTTTTTGTAGTGATGGATTTTTATGCTTCTCTTACATATTCTGTGGTCTTAGAAAGCCAGCCACAGTGAGAGAAGGAGGGGTCTTAGGCTCAGCTTGGGTGTGAGAGCCAACATCTGGTGTTTCCTGTGTGGTTCTGGGTGGGTCATTTGCCTGCCTGGTTCTCTTGCCTTACGGTGGTTTCTGATGAGACACCCTTAAAGGCCTTGCACTTTGCATGTGGAGGAGCTGCAGGGGAGCTGGTAGATGTTTTTGTCAGAGAATTTGCTACCCTGAGAGTCAGAGGGATGTGGCTTTAAGTAATGACTCACAGGTGTGATGAGTGCTGGCTCCTCCTACCAGGTTCAAGGAGGCTCAGGAGGGGTCAGGATCTGGGACTACACAATTTCATGGATGTGCCATGACAGGGAGCTGGAAAATGAATTCTACTTCAGTTTCTGCATCCTCACTGAGAGAGCAGGTGTCTGAGAACATTGTAGTGGGAGTTCTGGACTTCTGTGTTCAAAATTAAATTATTTCTTAGGAAACCCCAGTATAGGTCCTGGCAAAGTTTTGAGAACTCTGTTGATTTACCTGCATATTTAATTGAATGTAAAGGAGGAATCTTATTTATAAGTGACATTTCAAATACGCCTGCTCTCCTGAACTCAGCATGACCTGGTAATGTTGTGGTGATGCCCTTTGGCTTTTAGAGCACAGAAGAATACAATAAATGGAAGTTTTACAACAGCCCGAACATCCTGGAGGTCCTGGAGGAGTTCCCCTCTGCTGAGGTCTCCACAGCTTTCCTGCTGACTCAGCTGCCACTTCTGAAGCCCAGGTACTATTCTGTCAGCTCCTCCTGTGACATGACAGCCAGAGAGATTCATCTGACAGTTGCAGTTGTAAACTACAGGACAAGAGGTAATGAACTGTTGTTTTCATCTCTCTCTTAATTAAATGGCATTTAGACTACATTGTGGTTCAGGAAAAAAATCTGTCTGCCATACAGCATGAAGCATATCTATAATAAAAAAATTGTGTTGTCATACCTGCAGAATAGTACCTGCAGGGCAGGTGTTCCTCCTGGGCCAAGATTTGCTAAAATCCTGCACCATCATCAGCGTATCCATGTTTTATAAATCATTACTAGACATACATTTACTTTAAAGCTATAATTTTAAGTATAAAGTGTGCTTTTTTAAAAACGGGGCTTTTGGGTGCTATCAGATGTGTTCTGCCTTGCTCTGCCTTTAGATGGAGAAGGGCCTTTGCACCATGGAGTCTGCAGCACGTGGCTGAACACAATAGAGCTCAACGAAACTGTTCCCTGCTTCATCCGCAGGTAAAGAAAATTAAATAAGAGCAGCTCGTAGTTCAGCTCTTCAGTGAATTTTCCTTTGTTTGGATGTTTTCAAGTGCCTCGTGAGTTGAAGTTGGAACAGCTGGGTCTGAGAAGAGAGGGAATTCCCTGTCTTCCAGAGATTAGATCTTTTACCATGCCTTACATTTAGTAAAATTACAAACCATTAGAAACTTCTGAAATAATTCTATTTCTATGACCCCATCCCCACTGTCAGCTTCTCCACTGCAGAGCAAGGAAAGGGGAGGGAACAAGGAGCACCCAGTTCAGCCCCACTGCTGCTTTCAAACTGGGGACTTGGGCTGTGCTGCTCAGTCATTCAAACAACTGAACATGAGTTTCAGTCAGAAACCAGTTACCTAATTAACATATTCTTGCCTTTTAGTGCTAATGAGTTCCACCTCCCGGAGGAGCCAGCCAAGCCCTGCATTCTGATCGGCTCCGGCACAGGGATTGCTCCCTTCAGGAGCTTCTGGCTGCAGCGCCTCTATGACCTGGAGCACAGAGGTACCTGCGGGGAGCTGGGGCAGGGCTGGCTCAGGGACACCCCCAGTCCTGCAGACACGGGCTCTGCAGCCACAGACACCCACAGACGTCAGCCAAGAGCCCCTGCAGAGATCGGCACCCCCAGGCTAATCGGGCACTGCACGGGCACAGCCAGTCCATCCCCCAGGGACCATTCCTGTGGGCAGGGGTCCTTTGGGGACTTGGAGGGCACAGCCTGTGTGCCAGTCCTGTGTGTCAGTGGCTGCCCCAGGCACTCAGACTGTCACTGTCCCACACGGCTTTCAGGGCTCAGAGGAGGGGACATGACCTTGCTGTTCGGCTGCCGGCAGCCAGACCTGGATCACATCTACAGGGAGGAGACTGAGGAGATGAAGAGGAAGGGAGTCCTGAGAGATGTCTACACAGCTTACTCCAGACTGCCTGGCCAAGAGAAGGTAAGGCTGATTCCTTTGTTCTTTAAGGGTTAACTCCTCCAGAATCATCCCTCAAGTTAAGATCTGGGCTCTGTTTGTTCTTAAAAAAATGTTAGCATTTTGCTTCAGTGTACTGTGAGCAGGTTTGAGCTTCTTCAAATGAAGGAAAATCTCCCTGTGCACTCCAGCACAAGCAAGCTGTGCTATAAATTGCTATAAATATAACCCCTCACTGCCATAGAGAGGCACGTCCAGTGCAAACAGCCTTTGGAACTAGAACTGGAACATTTTCAGAAAGCTCGTATTTTGCAGGATTTGATTAGCCCATGAGTTAGAAATGAATTGGCACTGGCCATTTTTCCCCATTTCAATGACACAGTGACCATGGAAATGAATTTCATGTAGAAGAATCTTGATTGGGAAAAAAATGACAGAATAAAAGTTATCCTCTTTTTAGCTCTCCTGGCAGTTAGGAGACTTTGGCATGTAGAAGAGCTTTTGTCTGCTCACGTTTGATCAAGAGACAGGCCCAGCTTCCAAATCTGGGCTGTTAAAGGGCAACCTGAAGACATTTTTCACCTTTTCTGTGGTGCAGGACAGAGCTGGAACAGACAGGGCACTCAGAAGAGCCAGCAGCCACAGCAGCATTTCAGAAGCCTGGTGTGCTGATGGTTTTTGTGTTTCCCAGGTCTATGTCCAGGACATCCTGCAGGGGCAGCTGGAGGCCCGCGTGTGCGAGGTGGTGCACGGGCAGCAGGGCCACGTGTACGTGTGCGGGGACGTGCGCATGGCGCGGGACGTGGCCAGGGCGCTGCGGGCGCTGCTCGCCCGGGCCCTGCGCCTCAGCCAGCAGCAGGCGGACGAGTACTTCCAGCAGCTCAAGGTAGCTCTCATCACAGGCCAGTCCCTCCAGCGGGTGGGGCACAGCCAGGCTCGGATGCTGTGGCTGCCCGGAGCTCCTGTGTGTGCGCGCACAGGGAGCGGCTTGGTGCCCCCGGGACTGCCAGCACAGCTTCTGTTCGGTCAGGGTGAGAGAGGGACTCTGCTGCTCTGCTCTTACACGGGGGGTCCTGGGGATCAGCATTGCAGGGTGTCGGGAACATTAGGAGCTGGAGGCTTTATTGTACCAGCAGAGGAAAAGTGAGTTCAGGAATTCTGTGGGCCCATCACTAAGAACCCAGTGCCTGGGGCTGCTGCTTTTTCAGACCCTCTCGTTATCAGAACTCATCCTGGAGCATTTGTGCCCTGGATTCAGGGAGTTCCCTTTCACTGGCAGTAACAAAAGTCTACAACCACAGAACCAGTGCTACAAATGCAAAAGGCCTTTTAGGTACTGAACTGATGGACAAGGAGTAGCTGGCAACATTTCATTAATCTCTTGGGTGTCCTTTCTTTTTGCAGAGCCAAAAGCGATACCATGAAGATATATTTGGGGCTGTGTTCCCACATGAAGTCAAAAGAGCTTTGCAACCCACCAGCTGAAGAACAAATCCACTTGTGTTTTAGACAATACTTGCACATTTGCTGTTATTTTCAAAAAACAAAGAGTCAAATCCTCCTTCTTATACTTGTTCAATCATGCATGTGTATAGGATTGTAGGATTTGACTCTTAAACCTCAGCCTTAATTATGTAAAATATCAAATTTAACTTTTGTTGCTATTTATTCTGACATTTTAATACATTATCTTAATAGTGAAAGTGCAAATTATTTTTTTAATACCATCTATGATTTATGCTAGTATAAATCTGGTGGTTTTTATACATACAAGGAAAATCTACAGTTTTGTACTAAGTTAACTAGAGCTGAAATCTTTTTTTTAAAATGTACTGTTTATCTTTGTGACCTTATTTATATCAGATTGGTTTACTTGCGTATTATCTTCACTTGAAAGCGAGTGAATGCATGGTTGTGTTGCTGGGAGTTGTCTGGCCACGTGCCTGGGTCTGGAGCAATGTTTGCAAATTTAATAATAATGTGCTGGTCCCCAAGTGGCAACACCTGCTGCATCCACCTCAGATGTGTCTGCTCAGCAGGTGAATTCTGCTTTGTGGGACTCAGGTACATGAACCTCAGCTGTTGTTGCTACAGAGCCTATAGCAGGAAGGTTCCAAAAATTCCAAAGCACTTTGTACATTTGAATTCTATGCTCTGGTTTACTTGATTTGTTTGTAATAAAATCTGCCTTTATACTGAGACAAAGCGTGTGGATCAGTGAACCTCTTCTTGCTCTTGGCTCCAGCCTGCAAAGGCAGAGGTGACAAACAGCTCTCGGGCTGTGGTGAGGTGGGTTTGGCTCCAGCCAACGCTCCTCCCTGAGCTAAGGGCATCTCCAGGAGTTACAGTCTGCCTATGATCGGTTTTGCATTTTTGTTACTGCCAGGCAAGCGTGAGTTTGCCCCAGGGAGTGAGACTGGCTTGAAACTGCCCTCGTTGTATTTGGACTTGGGCTCTTTCTAGGCGTGTCAGTTAGATCAGAAATAGTTCCTTCTCTGAAGTTACCGGGGCTAGATGAGCATAGTAAAAAGGTGGGATTTTTCTGTCATCCCTTGTCTCCAGGAGCTGGAATTGATGAAGGCAGAGTTGAGACACTAAAGTCAGCAGTGCTGTGTGTGAACAGTGGTTTCACACGTGCTTCAGAACAGCCCTTAGCCATAGGACCTGGAACTGGGCTGAGTTACTGAGGTGGTTGTGCACCCCGCTGGGCTGGGACTGGACTGGGAGTTACAGATTAACACTTCTCAAGCAATTAGTGGCTTGTTTCATTGACACTTAAGCCAAATTTGTATGGCTTTAACGGAATTCAGCACCCAGAGCAGACTGTGTGCCACGGCACTGAGGTGCAGACAGACCTTGCTCTTAGCCTCATTCTGTACCTGGTTTTGGGAACAGGGCTGAGCTGGGGCAGCTGGGCGAGTCCTGGGCTGGCAGCACAGGAACACTGCTGCCTGCCCTCCGCCCCTGAGTGCACAGGGTGCATTCCTGAGCTTTGGGGAGCAGTCTGAAATTGGGATATACTTCGAGCCTGATTTTCATAACACTATTAACTGAAGGAAAAGGAACAGAACGTGTGGACAGAGTCCATGAGTGCAGGGAGGTGACAGAAGGTCGGGCCCTGCATCAGGGAAATACAGGAAAGCTGGGGGCTGGTGGGGCCAGGCAGGGGGATGAAGGATGATCAAGGCTCATTAGGAGCACCTGAGGCTCACAACAGACAGCAAAGGGTTCTGGGGCAGGGTCTGGCAGATGCTGCTTGTCTTGGGGTGATGTGCAAGGCTGCTGAGCTCTGGGCCCTGGAGACAGTGAGGCCAGGTAGGTGAAAGGCTTTTTCTTCTCCTTGGTATTTTGGTAATGCTGTGTTACATTGTCCATGTGTAGAGGGGTTCTCCCTGCCCCAGTAACCCTGCTGGGAGCCAGGGCTGCAGCTGCTGCCTCGTCCGGGAGGAGCAGGCTGACCTGTGAGGATGAAGCCAGACATGGTGTGCCCAGCTCTCCCAGATCCTGCTCCAGTCAGTTCATTTGTAGCCTGAGCTGTGCTTTGTGAGTTGTTATTTGGTGTCTCCTTTGAGTGAGCCCCCATTTCTGTGGCTGCTCTGGAATGTTTGCTGTCGAGCACCCAGCTGGGCTGGCGAAATGCTCCTGTCTGGTGTGGGGGTTTTGAATGCCATTGAGTCCTGCAGTGCAGCTGGCAGGGGCTGGAAATGCTCCCTTTGTGCTGGCTTTGTCTCTGTTGGGATGTGTGTGCTGGCTGCTCCTGTTCCTGTTTGCTGGGGCTCTCCCAGGGCAGAGGGACCCCGATGTTGGTGCCTTGGACATCCTGGGGCAGTTCTGGGGTACAGCTCTGAGCAGGGAAACATCAAACTGCTCCAGTCACAGGCAGGGCAGAGCCTTTGTGCTTGGGGACTGGAGTTTGTGTGGTTTGGTTTGTTAAATGAAACACCTCTGCCCTTCAAGTATAATTGAGAATTAAATTTGTTATTTCTTATTCTTTATAAAAGACAACAAAGCTCAGCTTATCTTAAGCTTTTTATTGTTTGCATGTGAGAGGTAAATAAGATGGATGAGATGTAAAACTGTGCTTTTATGATGCTGGCCCATTCCTGGCAGGAGGGCACAAAGCCGCCGTTATTCCCGGCACAAAGCTGCTGGCAGCAGCAGAGCCTTCCTGGGATTAATTAACACCCGGTAATGGCCCTCCAGTGTGGAGAGCCGGGTCTGTCTGGCAGAGCTCTGCCCCACTCTGCAGCTGGGAGGCGGTGGCAGGACCTTGTGCAAAGGACGGAGAAGGTGCTGGGGGTCCCAGAACGGCCTCAAGTACTGCTTTTAGGAGGGAAGCAGCTTCTTAAACAGTTCAGTGCTTCGAGAAAACTCCGTGGTGGTTTTATTACCCATTTAATAATGTGAGTCATCATATACGGGAAGGAAAACTTTGGTAATTGCAAGGGACTTGTGCAGGGGGAGATCACCTGGTGTCCCTCAGGGGAAGGGCAGGGGGCAGAGGGGCGGAGGAGCTGCTGTGCTGGGGGGTTTCCGTGGGAGTCTGCTCCTGCTCTGCTTCGGCTACAAGTCAGTGGGAGGGAAAGGTCAAACCAGGACTCAGTAACACTTGCTTTGTCCAGACCAAAGATTTATTATCTGAAAAGATTCCTACATATCCAGAATTCCAGTAGCATCGAGTGCACTCTTTTTTCTTCTTCTTTTTTTTTTCTTTCTTTTTTTGCTGGTTGCATAAACTAATACAGAAACTGTTGTTAATTCTAACAATTTGTAATTAATTTAATAGCAATTCTGGAAGACACTCAGTTCATAGAAAATATAAAAAAAAAATTTGTACTGTACAAAGTTTACATCACATTTGAAAAGAAAACGTGTCCATGTTCACCATGTTACGACCATTTACATTCACTACTGACATGTGGCTCCCGTAGCAGCATTGCACAGCATTGTCACATTGACAGCTCCACCGGGGCGGGACGTGTGACACAAACACAACCCAGGGACTTCGCTTGGCGTGAGGGGCCGGGGCAGCTCCGTGGCCCCAAGCTCTGTGCCCGGAGCCCCGCCGGGCTCGGCCGAGTGCCCCTGGCTGACCAAAACAAAAACCACCCCACAGACACTGCCGGTCTCTCCTCTGGCTGCGCTGGGGCAGAGGATGAGCTTTGTGCTCAAGGGCAATTTCTGGGTGTCCCACACACCACCCAGGTCAGGTTAGGTTCCAATCCGAACCTCCCCGTTAAGGGCAGGCTATGAACAAGCCCCTGTGCCAGGGCTGGGGCACATCCCACAGTGTCCAACACCCTCACCCGGGGCACGGCAGGGCACAAAGGGCTCCACAGACAGCGCCTGGCCTGCACGGGAGGGACCAAGGGTCACAGTCTGTGGTTGCAAGGAGCCACTGATCCCACACAGAACGTTCTGGGGGTCCCAGCTCTCGGGGCCTGCTTTATGCACCCAAAAATTGAGTGAGGAGCACCCCGAGGCCACTGCTGCCCTCAACACCAACTGAGCTAAGGGCCAGTCTGTGTCCAGCAGCAGCTCCTGCCCTTCCCTCCCTCAGGCAGGAAGCCCATGCAGGGCTCCAGCCGAGGGGCAGCACCTTTTTTCCCTGCTTTGGGTTTGTGTTGTGCTGCTCCTAATTAAGCAGCACCTGAGGGAAAACAACTTCTGCTTCAGGCTGCTGACACATGGGTAGTGAGACCAGCAGAGCCCGAGGGGGACAGGGGATCAGGACAGCACTGCAGTGCCTGGCCATGCCAAACCCATTTCTCTTTTTGATCTGAGACACATTTAAAAAGTCTTTGTCAATGCTTGTAAGAGGCTACAACAGACTTGCACACAGGACTGAGGCTCTCTGCTCAACAGAACTCCAGTTCTGTGCCACTTAGTTCCTCACACAAGGCAGCCAAACTGAGAGCTGGTGCTTTGCCTGCTCACAGAGATCTGGGAGCTCCCCCCTGAGCCTCGGGGTGATGGTGGGGAAAGGGGAGCCTCTGGTAACAGGGCCTGCAGTTTATTTCCAAGGGGGATGATGCATCTGTCACCTCACTGTGGTCACTGGCTGTCACCTCCATAACCTCCACACTGTGCACTGGAGGAGGGGGTGGGTTTTGGTTTTAAAACTAACCTCTGAAACAAGTTTGAGGTGTTGGGGTCAGGAGAGCCTCCAGGCCCAGATATTGTTACAAGATTTGTTATTCTTAAAGGTTTCTTCCCTCATAGCAACTGCTTTGGTCCTATGCTTTTCAAACAAAGAACTTGCAAGCTCAAACGTGGCCAGCTGTAGGCAGTGGCAACACTCTGTGTGTGTGTGCAGGGGCTCTGAAGCTCTGTGCATCAAGGCCTTAGTTAATGCATTCTTTAGGGACAGCTTTTCCCTTGTCCTGTTTCTCTTGCCTTTCCCTGCACTCAAACTTGTATCTGAACTTCAAAAGAAGAATTTGGTCCCTGTACAGAGCTGTGACAAGTCATGAGTTTATTTTTTAAGGCCAGCAACTCTTAATTCCTCTGGGATTGTATGAGAAGGAGCAGGTTTTAGTGTGAGTTCTGTGGAGAAGAGCTCTTGAGTCATTAACTGAGAGCCAGCCCCCTGGCCAGACACTCTACCTGCAGCAGCTCTGCTCTGGTGTGGCCAAATTCAGGGAGACCCAGAGCTGGAGCAGCCCTGCTGAAACAATGGGTGGTTTGGGCAAGTCCCAGTGCAGCAGGCTGGGCTCTGCCTTCAGGAGAGAGCTGACCTCTGAAGGCCAACACCTCACAGGAGCCACGTCGCTCTTCCACTGCCGGGGGACCCCGCTCTGAGGGCAGAGAGTGGCTCCTACTGACCATGGACACAAGGAGGAACCAGGAACAGCTCAGCTCTTTTCCAGTGCTATTTGAGAATGGCTGTAGTTCAACTTGAGTCACTGTTTATTATGTTTAAAAAAATATAGTTCACACAAAAGTATCATGTAAACATTGTTTAAATAACTGCTGGTGCTCAGGCAGGACACGGCTGAGCTGATGGTCTTCAGTGGGGCCGCACCAGCCTCGGCGTGGAGCAGCCAGGGAGGGTTTCTGGTGCTGTGTGGGAGCAGGCAGCCAGCATGGTCACAATGACACCGGGCTAGAGCTTTGGGTTACTCGGTTCCAGGATTCCCAAGCCAAATCTTTCAAAACGCAGGACAACTTTGCTACTGTTAATGCTGCAGAGAGTGGGGAGGGAGAGGAGAAGGGAGGGGGAAACAGTTACTGATGATTCATCTTACAAAGCTACCGCCCTATCACAGGAGCTGAAATGAGTTTGGTTCTGCTCTTGCACCACTTCAGATCACCCAAGAGATGCTCAAGTAATTCAGCAGCAAACACATGAAGTTATTCATGCAAACTTTATCAGTGGGAACAAACTGCACAATCTGATTTGCCCAAGGAGGAGGAGCAGGAAGTTTTCCCAGGTCTCTACTGTGGATAGAAGCCTGACACTGGTTTTCAGGGGGCACTTGCTTCTCTTGAAGTAAAAGGGAAGGAAAAACTGACAGAATTTTCTTTGTAAGAGAAAGGGGAGTTTTGACAAGGTACATGAACAGGTTAAGAAACACCAACAGAACAAACCCAAACCCATTTGCTCCTCCCCAGGCTCTACAAACACATAAAGGGGTCTCTCCCCTTGCTCTCACACTGCTGGCAGAGCCAAAGCACTTTCAGCTCAGAGCTTTCCGGAGGAGGCTCAGGGAATGATGTGGGAGCTTGTCCTCAGACAGCAGAAACCCCCTTGGTGTGTGCTTTCCTCTGTCCCTGTCCTCTCCCCTCCAAAGCAGTGAAAAAAGACCTTTTCTAGAAGGCACATGTTTGCTGTGGTAGCTGTGACTCTGCCAAGGCCCTACATTGAGTCCTTCTACTGACCAGGGATGTAAACAGAAGCCAACTGTAACATTCCAAGCACTGGATCTGCAAGGCGAGGAGCTGAAGGGTGCTCTTGCTTTCCTCCTCTTTTACAGGGCTTTGTAGCTGATCCCAGCTGACCCACGTGGGCCTGCTCTGGGCACTGCCCCAGACACTGCCCCAGCCTGGTTCTCAGTGGGCAAAGGACCCTCAGCTGCTCCAAGCAGAGCAAGGACCATCCTTCTTTCCACTCAAGAACTGACCCAGGCTCCAGTGCTGGCTCTGTGCCTGAGGGAGAACCAGCCTGGCCTCAGCTCCTGCTGGTTTGCAGTGCAAGTGCTGTGACAATGTCCCTGTCACCTGCAGTCACAGAGCTCCAGCACTAAGGACACAGCCCCAGAGGGGCTCGGGGGCCTCGCAGGACACGCACGAGGCGCAGCAGTTTGGGGACAGCCCTGAGCTGCAGGCAGGACAGGCCCTGCCCTGGTGTGCACCTGGTCAGTCAGAGCGGGTCCCTGCGCCCTTCCCAGAGGAGTCGCAGCTGCCGGGGCGCTCCGAGGCAGAGGAGCCCGCTGTCAGCCAGGAAGGTCTCGCAGACAGGAGTGGTTATTGAAGCTACAGCCCACACCAAGCGAAAGGCAGAGAGAAGAACTCGGATAAAGTGTTGATTATGTCCATGGGTTAATTTCGTGGTTTGTTTTTGCTTTTTTAATGGAAGGTGATTGTCCAAGTTGCCGGTTAGGATATGGAAGCATGCAAGGTGGAGCCCGTTATTGCACCAGTAGCTACAACCTACAAAGAAATGTGGGAGGGAAGGGAAAAAGACACCATGAGAGTTAGTTTTCAGTTATTTAAAGCAAGCTCTTGAGAACTACACACTGTACAGCTTCGACCAGGCTGCAGCAGGGGTTAGTGCAGTGCTGTGAAAGGATCTGGGTGAGGTGGGGGGGAGCTCCACTGCTCAGTGCATGTTCTTTTTGTGAGGGTGAGGCCAGAGTCTGGGGGAAGCTCTCTGCAGTTTAAAGTTGCTGGACATCATTGGTGTGTCAGGCATCAAGTACAAATGGGGGGGAAATTGCACAGGAGAAGTGGCAGAATTTTCAGCCAAAACTCCAAAGCCCCCACACCCAGCCGAGACCAAACTGCCACGACAGTTCCTGTGTCAAGAGTTTGGGTGGTTCTGATCAGGCATTGATCAGGAAGAGGGTGAAGGATTATAGGAAGGGAAGGGGTGGGTTAAACATCAGAACAAAGGGAAAGTAAATACGAGCAGTTCAGGAGATGAAAAGAAACACTGAGCCAAGGACATGGTGAATGGGCACTGGGCACAGATGTGTCTGTGGCCTCAAACCCGTGCAGTCTGAACCACTTCAGAGGGAAACAGTGGCCTGTTCTTGGGTCCTTCCCTTCCTCAGGCAGTACCTGCCATTACCATCACAGGGGAAGTTCTGACCGCTTTGGGGTCAGTGTGGGCCCTTCCCAATGCTGTCACGGATATTGTCTGACACCAAACAGGGGCATCAGTCAGCTGCTGGAGGGAGGTGAATATGGTGAAGTGGGAAATGAACTGTCTGAAGCTCATGGCTTAGTCACATCATTTCCCAGGAACTAGAGAAGCAGAGGAGCAGCACTCCCACCCTGTCAGGTCTGACAGCCCCAGGAAAGCAAATAAAGCTCAGAAACTATCAGTTAGCAAATTGCATGGCATCAGTGTTGTGACCAGCAGCAGGTACTCACTCAGCTGACTTCCAGAAGTGCCCTGGGTGGGAGAGCCGGCGGTTCAGTTTTGGCAGTTTTTCAAGCATTTCCATGAGGACAGTGAAGCTGGGCCTCTCGCTGAGGTCGAAGGCCCAGCAGGCCGAGAGGATTTCCTGCAAAGGACAGTGGTGGCTCATTATCTCAGTTCATGGGTCAACTGTGCAGACCAGAAAACTGTCTGAGCACTGGGATGTGTGTGAGCCCAGGCAGATACTGCTCACAGAGGGCCTGGACGCTGTCAGAACCCAAGAGGGTCCCGTGCTGGGGATGTTCACTTCTGCACCACAGTTATGGGCACAGGCTTCATTAACCTGGTCTCCCACTCCCATCTCTTCTCTTTCCTGACCTTTCTCTTTCGAGTTATGAGTATAATTCTCTTGAAGCAGCCCCCTCTCTCCCTGACAAACAGCTGTATGAGGGCCTCCTGCAGCTGAGGTACTTACATTGACCTCTTTGCCCAGGCTGACAGTGGCAAGGACTTGTCTCACTCCCTCGCCGCTGCCGATCTGCCAGATGAGAGCCTCTGCAGGCTGGGTCCTGAACGGCCATTCCCGTGCCTGGAGCTCGTACCACACGGTCCTGCAATGCCAACAGACATGTCAGGCCTCTGCCTGCTCCTGACAGACAAAGTAACCAATGCTGGCACTGTTCCAGCTGCTTCAGCTGAGCTCTGGGAGGTGCCTAAGGCTGTGCAGTAAACCCCTTCCACCCTTGACTTTTGGAATAGGTGAGGAAAATGTGTCCCAGCTGGAATCCTGAGTCTGAGAGAAGGAGAGCACTGACTGGAAGGTTTAGGCCAGTAGCCAGTCTCACTCAGCAAGCTCTCATGGTACTCCTGGGTGTTCCTTTCTTACCCAAAGGCATAGATATCTGCAGCTTTGGAGAAAGGCAGCTTGTCTTCATCTTTCCCTGGGGCCATCTCACGGACAATCTCAGGGGCCAGGTAGCACAACCAGTCATGAGGCAGCTTCAGTTCATTCTCCCTCCTGAGTCCAAAAGAAAGAAGCAGAACTAAAACATTGATGTGGATATCAATGTTTTGATTGATAAATATCAATATCTGTGCTGCACCTGATGCTTTGGCTTTATTTACTCCAATGTTTTTGCTGATGTTTTGTTTCTAATTTTCTTGCCATGTTAACAAATAGGCATGTGTCAGCCTGACACTCACAGCTCCTTCCTGGGCTAAAGGTCTTGTTTGTTCTGTGCTCTGAGTCTTAATCCAAACTCTCTAGCTGTGTTAATGCAACTGTAGAAAGAACTCTGCTCAAAAGGAAAACAAAGCAAACATGTACAATGCAAACTGAGTGTGTACTAAACCAATGGATGCTTCTTGTGCACTGCAGGAAATGTTGCCCTATTTGACCATTTGTCATTCTAGAGGTGGAACCAAGCACTGAAACCTCCACTTACCTTCCTTCCTGAACCACACCCGAAATTCCAAATAATCCAAAGTCGGTGATCACAACTTTCCCATTGTCATAGAAGACATTTTTGGATTTCAGATCCTTATGTACAATCCCCTTTGCGTGGAGATACCCCATGCCCTGGGAAACACAGCAGAGATGGAAATGTTTTTGGGGTTTTATTATTTCCAAGCATACTCTGCTTTCTAACACATTTCCCCTTCCTAACTCCAGTGTCAAGGATTAGTTGTAACTGGGGGCAGGGCCCCTGTGGGACTTGTGCAGGAAGGAGTAGGGAGAGGCTGAGGGAGCAGCTCCCAGTCCCATGTGCAGCTCTGAGCTCTGGCTGAGACCCTACCCAGTGGCTCCCTTGTCATAACAAGCCCTTACCTTAATGATCTCCTGTGCTATCTGCCTGGTTTTGTTGATGTCCAGGGAGATCTTGGGGTCCCTCACAAAGGAGTGCAGCGTCCTTCCTTTGCAGAAACTACAGGAAATGTTTATATAAGAGAACATTAGCTAGCTCTACAATACATATCTAGTAGAACTAATAGAAAGATCTCTCTCCTCACCTGGTAATGATTGCTAAGTGAGGGGGGTTCATGCAGGCTCCCATGAACAGCACCACGTTCTCATGCCGGGTCTGCCTGTAGTTCATCACCTCCTTCTTGAAGAGCTTGAGATGATCCTGGTTGTTGCCGTCGATCTCCAGCAGCCTGATGGCCACCTCCCCGTGCCACTTGCCCTTGTAGACCTTGCCCCAGCGGCCCTGGCCAATGGGGTCCCCCAGCTGGATCTGCTCGAAGGGGATGTCCCACTCCTGCAGGTACACGCTGGTCTGGCTGGGTTTGCGGTAGATCATCCCCTGCAGGTGTGGCCGCCGGTTGGGCAAATCTTCCACCTCATCCTCATCGTCCTCGGGCTCCGACTTACTCGCCTCTGGTTCCTCCACCTGTCCACAGCAAGGGAAGGGAAAGGTGTGCTCGCAGTCCCTCGGGGGCGGCAGAGCAGCCCAGCAGCACAGGCTGCTCCAGAGACCCCCGGGGCAAAGCAGCGGACCCACCTGTGCTTCCCGTGCGCCTCCGCCCGTGCCCGGCTGCTGGGCAGCGCTGCAACAGAAGCAGTGAAAACAACGTTTGAGATCACTGGGGAATGGGGGCCTGTCCTGCCATTAGGGAGCAGAAGAAGCCAATACAGAACAGATCCTGACAGTTACAGAAGGTCAGAGAAAAATACAACTCCTGCTCCATGTAAAAGAGAAGGACTGTAAGCTCACTTTGGCAAATGAAGGACAAAGACTTGGAAGTGATTCTTGATAATTAAGTGGCAGGAATTGATTTGGCAGTGGCATGACTCTGTTATTACACTTTGTTCCAGGAATAGATGCTCCCATTCCTACCCCTGAAACACCTGCAGTGGAGCAGCTGGCAATGCAGGCTGGAAGCTTTTCCATGCCCTGCAATTGGGATCCTGAAAGAGCTGTTTGCTTGCAGCTCAGTGTGCTCTGCCCTTCAAGTTCCTGAACTCCAAATTCCGTTTCATCTGACCCTTCACATAACCAGGACTAGATATTAAAGGCCTGGACTCCTTCGTGTGCCGTTTAGAGTTAAGTATCATATTCAGCTTTATAAAACTGGCGATACCAGCATCACCCTCACTGACTAAAGTTACCCTGGTAATTCTCAGGTGTTAAATCTGGTTTTGGCCATAACACAGCACTTCTGGGCTGACTTGAGGATTACATTGCTGTGCAAATGAAAGAATTTAAAACTCTACTTACTTAGTGTCTGCAGCAGTTTCTGGAAGCTGTGCTGTTTGTGCAGGACTGGGAATTTCTGGGGAATTAGAAACAGTTATGATACATCTTCTACACTTCAAACTCCTATAGACTGCAAGTTTTAACATTGCAATACCAACTATTTGCTTCTTATTTAGGAATTATAAACTCAACCACAGACAAAGTGATTTTATACTTTTACTGATTTAAAACTCTGCTCATCTCTCCTATGCCTGCATGTTGGCTGAGCCCAGTCCTCCTCCATTTGCCCCACCTATCTGTAAAGTGGTTTTGGCCAGGCACGGAGCCATAAAAGTGAATCTTTAGAAAGGAGGAACATGGATGTGAATAGAATCCACAGCAGAAAACAAATGTTCTACAGCTAAATATTCAAAGTTCCATCTCAATACATAAATCATGTCACTACCTCAGATTAGGGGAGAGAGGCCTGAGTACACACTGAGATAAGAGAAAGTCTGAATTGTTTTAGACAGGATTTTTAAAGCAGAATGATTGTTCTTGGGCAGGATGCAGAGGTTTACAAACAAGTTATGTTTTGGCAGTAGAAGTTGGTTAGTAGAATTAAAACAATCAACTCACCTGGGAAGATAAACTGTTGTCTATGCTGAAGGTAGTAGGCAGCTTTTTAATTAATTGGGGTTTTGTAAAAAAGGAACAGCAAAAAAATACCAGGAGAAAAAAAAAACAACACAAACAAGTTAGAGGATCATCAGTGAGTGCCTCATGTGCATTCAATGAATTAGTCCCAGGTCACTGCTGGGAACAGATTAGTGCATTATCAGCCTGCTGGGGGGAATTTCAGCACATGCATTTTGGGAGGGCCCTGACAGATGACAGGTATCAAACACAAGCTGTGCCACCTCTCTCAAACAGCCTGGTGGGCAAACACCACACTTGGATCCCCAGTGGCAGGAGCGAAGGGAGAGCCCAGGAATGTGCAAGGCAGGCCCACATCAGGTGTGATGTGCCCTCATGTCTCAGGTTTGCAGAGGTACCCCCACAGAAGCTGAAGCTCATGAACCATCCGCCTTTTTTTATTTTTTCAGTGAATCTGAGCAGTTTGTCCCAATGCAAAGTAGCTGCAGTGGAATCCTTACACTGAACTGCCTCTGGTCCTTTTTAGCAGGCTCAAACAGCAACTTGAATTCACAGGTCAGAAGCTGATGCAAAATTCAGCAATGTTGAAGGCCACATGTAGTAGCTACTGAGCACCATGTGACTTCAGGTTAAAGGAATTACATTTATTCTCACTGTTTAGATCTTTGCCCTTGTCAGAGATATTTGCCCCTCTCAGCTCTGGTTAAAGCTGCACACTGGGGCTCTCAATCCATAGGGCATGAAGGGTAAACTTCTCTCCACCAGTCCTGCTTGACAGTGGTTTAAAAATCGGTGTTGATTGTGGGTTATATTTTGGAAGGGTCTGGTAAAGTAATTCATTCCAGTTCTCATTTTTAGAGCCTGCTCCAGCAAGCACCTCTCTCCTGACTGAAAGCCCCTGGTGAGCACACATTGCAGGCAGCATGCATTGTACAGCACAAAGGGGAAAGGAGGAGAAAAAATAGCTTTTTTCTTCAGTCCTTTTCCAAAAAGGAAAAGAAGACACATTCCTCAATAATCTGTTTCCTGCAAAGATATCTTGCTGATACCCTTTAAAAATTTGTAAGAAAGACATTTTCATTTTATCAGATAATAAGATACACTTTTACACCTTGTTTAAGGCACAACAATGTATTCAGAAACCTACAGCTCCCTATGAATTCCTGGTCAGCCTCTTCTTGCAGAGTGTGCTGCCAGAGAGGAGTTTACCTGGGAAATTAAACCGCCCGTCCCTCTGGCCCATGGGGGACGGGTTTGGGGGCGGCGTCGCACTGGGAGGGTTGGAAGACTGGAAAGGTGCTGGAGAAGATGGAGTGGATGAGGTTGTAGAAGAAGGATTACTGCTGGAGTCCAGGTGGTTTATTGCTGGTGGATGCTCCTGCAAAGCAGAGAAAGACACTCGTGAGAGAACAACAGAGAAAGGAAGAGTTCCCCTCAGTGTCTGCTGGACAACAGACAGAGGGAACTTGTTCCCAGGCTTGATCGTGGCATTGCTTTTCTGAATAAGCACCTGGAGCTCTGCACAACCCCTGTTTTACAGGGAGAAAATGTCTCATATCCAAGTCTTGCAAGGTGGAAGCTCTCACTTCAACCAGTGAGATCCAACCTCTCCCTATTGCAGCTCCCCAGGGACTCTGGACGTGCTTCAGCCACCTCGTACCTTTTTAGTTAGTGCTTTGGGGAGAGTTCCAAACTGCGGTTCTGTGGGTCTGTCTACTGGATTATTGATATCAGACGGGACAGACTCTGTTCTTCTTATTTTTGTTACTGAAAAACAGGTTGGAGAAGGGAGAAAAACAGCTTTAATGAGACTTTTTAGTCTTTCCATACCATCAATTACATTGAAATGCCAAGAATTTGTAGAAAATTACTTACTGGGAAGGAAGGATATTCTACAAGCAGGTGCCTCTTTAGTACATTTGTTGTGACATTTTAACCTGAAAGATAACCATTACATGTTAAATAGCAACTTGTTCTTTCCCAAAAAGAGGAAGCCTACCCTTAATTTGTAATTCTTATGCTAATCTCAGAAGGAGTTCTGGAATGCTCAGCCCCAGAGCAGCAGGCATTCGTATGGAGAATTCTATTATTTAGGCTAATGAAACCACAAACATATCTTAGCATCTGATTTATTTTTAATAGAGTTATTTTCACTGACTCTCAGCCAGCAGCCATGAAGTACTAAAATCTCAGTCCTCTGGACTAACAAGCCTGAGAGAGAAGCAAAAATTAATATCCTGGCTGTTATTTAGGGATCCAGCTCCCACTACAAGATTTGCCCAGGATGAGGTAGGAAGCTTGTGGCAGGGAAACAAATTTGGTTCATTCATGTGTCAGGCTGCCAACTTCAAGTGTGAGTTGTGCCAGAGCATCCCTTTGCCAGGCCAGAAGGACTGAAAAAATGATGCCACTGCCAAAAGTGCATCAGATCAAGAGACACAAGTTACTGCAGGCTGTGGTGAGTCCAGTTCCAGGCTGTTCTGAAGGAGACCATCCCCATGTGCTCACCTGCAGTACTTACACTTCACCCCGAACATCATGCTCTTCTGGCACACTTGGCAAATCTGAGATAACCAGGACTTTGTAGAGAACCTAACAGAGACAAGAGAGGGAAAACTGACGTTAGCTGATGTCCGAGGGAAAATGAACATTTGTAGGTAGCTGAACTTGACAACTGAGACTCCCAACCCGACCCCAAACCCATCTCAGAGTCCTGTGCCACCACAGCCCTGCCTGGGCTGCTGGGCTCTGCCCCTGGGCTGCTCACCTGTGAGCTGCAGCCAGACCCAGCCCCTGGCTGCTCTCACCTGTGAGTCACAGCCAGGCCAAAGTCTCTTCGTACCGTCTGGGGGGATCCCTGGGAGAGCTCTGATGGAGAACAAGAGGAGAGTTTAGGGAAGCATTGCTCACATGTATTCACCACCCTGCACAGAAACTGAGCAGTCAGTGCCCCAGGTCAGCACCTCCAGCATGAGGTGTCATAGGAGCACAACTCAGACTGATTTGCCCCCTGTGAAATTGCTCTTGTATTTGTTTCCATATGATTGGATAAATCATGATGTTTTACATTTAGGGATTACAGAAGTCCATCTGATCAGGTCTAAGCCATTCTTAAAGTGGAAAGTCAGACTTTGTTCCTAATTGGGTTACTCCCAATTGGTTTACCACAAATACCATCACCCAGTTTTCCTGCAGTGTCAGTAGATTTCAGAATATTCTATTTCACTGAAAATTATCTCAATTTTCTAGACAGGGCCAGCATGACCCAGAAGAATAAAAACATACATGTGAGCTCACTTAAGTTTCTGCTAAGTGCAGAAAGGGAGATCTGCATTTCCAAATGCCAAACCAGCATGCCAGTGGTTAGAGCACATAACTTCCTGAAAACTCTCCAACACTCAAAATTCTGGCATATTTCCTGAACAAAATCTACAGAAAATTGCACATCCGAGGCAAACCCCAATGCGCAATTGTCAGCACAGCAGCAGGGCTGGCTCAGAGCCAGTCTCCTCACTTGACCATAGATGGCACCACAGTCTTTTTTATCATTAGTCCAGGGAGCTCCTAAAGGCATCTGTGATCCTCAGCCTCTTGGAAAGGCTGGAATGGCTAGCTGCTTTTCCCAGGAATGCTGCTGGCCTAGTGTGGCCATGCAAACAATCCCAGCACAGCAGTAAAGAAGGCTGTTAACATCGGGTCAGATGGTTAAATCCTCACTGAATATCAACCAGTCTGGGATTGTCCAGGAGTCACCAGAGCCCACAGCAGACACTTCACCCCAGCCAATAGGTCTATATGAAGAAGAGCACCAAAATCCTTCATTTCTGTTTGAGTTTATTCTAATGCCTTTTTCATTTATTGCACCAATTATCTCACTCTCCCCGAGGAAACGCTCAGATTTCTGCTGGCACTTTTATTTTACAATTTTTCTATTTCTGAAAGTAATTCCTGAGATTTTTGTTTTAAAGGGCATTAGCTATATGCGCAGTGCTTGGACTTTCACCCTTGCTTTTAATACTCAGATACTTATGGACACTTGCCAAGCTGCTCCAGTCTCTCTCCATTAGCTTCCAAGGTTACAGGTTGTGTCTGGGACACACCTCAGGGTGGCCAGAACTCCTAGTGGCCCTGGAGAAACCCAGCCCTGCTCCTGCCAGCCATAACCCACACGAACAGACTCCTCAGCACAGAGGGAATACCCCACATGCCAGCACATGCTGTAGCTTCCTCAGAAAGCTGCACACAAGTGTCTTAACTTCATTGCAGAGACACTGGGCAATGCATATCCAAAGCCACTAGATGGTTAGATGTGAAATTCCTGTACCAAGAGGCATCTGTCCCAGCTGTCTGAGGTCACAGATAAGCACCCCCTGGCTTTAACCCCTGAAACATCAGTATTCCTTTGCCTTGCTTGTGTCATCTTAGAAAATACCAGGTGCAACCAAGTAAAACCCTGCAGTTCTGTGGCAGGCCAAGCTCCTGCTCAGTTAACAGAAGCTCTGGGATAGAAGGGCCCGTGGAGAACCTCCAGAGGCTGCCCAGGGATGGCCAACAGGGAGCTGACAAGCACAGGTTCTTCTCTCTCAGCAAAGCACTGCAGACACCCCTGTGAGAATCTCTTACCGAACCTAGAAAGAAGAAAAGACGTATTTTTTTAGGTACTGATACTCCTGTGACAGGTACACACTTTGCTAGAGCAGCATGTGCTGTCAGGCTTACAGACACCTCTAGCTTTGCACAGGCTCCTGAGGTTGCTGCATTGCCAGTATTTTCCTGCCGACACAGGGCAGCCTTTGCCGGGGAGAGCCCCAGCTGCAGTCGGGGAGGAAACTTACTTTATTGGAGGAACTTCGTCTATCCTGTTGCCCAGCTGAGACTCGTGGGACTTGCTCCTGGTGAGGGTGGGGAAGTTGGGCAGCAGCTGGAACACCTTGCGGCAGGGGGGCGGCGGCNACGCGGACACGGAGCGCGGCTGCTGCTGGCTGCCCTTGGCCGGGGCACACGGGGACCAGGCGGGGTCCGGCTGCGAGCAGGAGCTGTCCCGGCGCTCGGGGAGGGCCAGCGGCACATCGTCCCTCAGCTCCCCTCCTGTCCAACGGAGCAGCGTTAGTGACGGCCCGGCAGGGAGGGCACTGCGTGCACGGAGCCCGGGGGCTGCTCTGGGCTCCCCGGCGCTCCTGGGCAGGGCTCTGGGTGCCCATTTCACCTGGCAATGATCTCCCCTGAGCCTCAGCAGGGCCCCAGGCTGGGAAAACTCAGCACAGGGCCTGATAGGAGCTTTCGGGAGACATATACCTGGGTTTTAAAAAATGCCATTTCTTTCTAAGAGGTGAATGCCATAACTCCTGAGCAATGGCTGGTTTATACAGTGTGGATGGGAAATATTTGACAGCCTGGGACAAGAAAGATTAGAAAAAAGGAAACATGAGACTGAGGTGTTTGCTGATTTTTTCCATTAACTAATCTTTACCATTTGCAAATGGATGAACTGTCACAATATCAACAGGAAACATCACCTTTCAGTGACAGATTGATAACTGCTACAAAGAAAGATGTGGTGCATGTGAGTACCAGTCTGCTGGGAGAGGCTCTTGTACAAACAGATTTTACAGTGCCTGGGAAGTGCTAGGGGAAGGTTTCTCTCTGAGCTGGCAATATTTGGGGAAGGCATCACCTACAAGGAATCTGGTTGTATTTAAGTAAGTCAAGGATGTGTACTGACCCATGGAGAATTAACTGGAGCATTAGACACAACTCTGAACAGAAAGGGTTAATAAGGATATAGTCTACTGAGTAGAAGAGGACTCTACACACATTTATTTCCATTCATTTATCTGATTTGATGTCCAAACCAAACCCAACTGACAGCTCTAGACAGGTTTGATCAGTGCAGCTTCGTGCACATCCCAGAGCCATAGGCTGGTCACAGAACTTCCCCAAACAGTGTCTGCAAGGCAGCAGATGGGGCTGGGCTGCTGGGACACCAGAGCCACAGGAGAACAAGGCAAAGGCAGTCTGTACCTGACTCCGTCACCTTCCGCAGGCAGCTCAGGGCCCCGTTGAGCCTGGAGCACTCCTCATCTCTGGCTCCACATCTCTTCATTGTTTCTTTCACCTTTGACTCATTCATTTCTAGTAAGGCATCCAGGGTCAGCTCCTCTGGTATTCTCTGCAGGAAAACAAGAGAGACCCTTTTTGTTGCTCTCTGTGTATAAATAAGAGTGTC
>VXBC01012174.1:800450-837722 GCA_013399945.1 Ploceus nigricollis | reverse complement strand
CTCCTGGTGAGGGTGGGGAAGTTGGGCAGCAGCTGGAACACCTTGCGGCGGGGGGGCGGCGGCGGCCGCGGCGGCTTCAGGCGGTGCCGGCGCTTGGGCTGCGGCGTGGCCGGGGGGGTGACGGTGATGCTGTGCGGAGTCCTGGGCCTGCCCCCGGCCGCGGGCAGCACCAGCGGCTCCAGCAGGGTCTCTGCCGAGGGCCAGGGCCCGTGGCTCGGGGCCGGCGGCTCGCAGGGCGGAGCCGGGGACGCGGACACGGAGCGCGGCTGCTGCTGGCTGCCCTTGGCCGGGGCACACGGGGACCAGGCGGGGTCCGGCTGCGAGCAGGAGCTGTCCCGGCGCTCGGGGAGGGCCAGCGGCACATCGTCCCTCAGCTCCCCTCCTGTCCAACGGAGCAGCGTTAGTGACGGCCCGGCAGGGAGGGCACTGCGTGCACGGAGCCCGGGGGCTGCTCTGGGCTCCCCGGCGCTCCTGGGCAGGGCTCTGGGTGCCCATTTCACCTGGCAATGATCTCCCCTGAGCCTCAGCAGGGCCCCAGGCTGGGAAAACTCAGCACAGGGCCTGATAGGAGCTTTCGGGAGACATATACCTGGGTTTTAAAAAATGCCATTTCTTTCTAAGAGGTGAATGCCATAACTCCTGAGCAATGGCTGGTTTATACAGTGTGGATGGGAAATATTTGACAGCCTGGGACAAGAAAGATTAGAAAAAAGGAAACATGAGACTGAGGTGTTTGCTGATTTTTTCCATTAACTAATCTTTACCATTTGCAAATGGATGAACTGTCACAATATCAACAGGAAACATCACCTTTCAGTGACAGATTGATAACTGCTACAAAGAAAGATGTGGTGCATGTGAGTACCAGTCTGCTGGGAGAGGCTCTTGTACAAACAGATTTTACAGTGCCTGGGAAGTGCTAGGGGAAGGTTTCTCTCTGAGCTGGCAATATTTGGGGAAGGCATCACCCACAAGGAATCTGGTTGTATTTAAGTAAGTCAAGGATGTGTACTGACCCATGGAGAATTAACTGGAGCATTAGACACAACTCTGAACAGAAAGGGTTAATAAGGATATAGTCTACTGAGTAGAAGAGGACTCTACACACATTTATTTCCATTCATTTATCTGATTTGATGTCCAAACCAAACCCAACTGACAGCTCTAGACAGGTTTGATCAGTGCAGCTTCGTGCACATCCCAGAGCCATAGGCTGGTCACAGAACTTCCCCAAACAGTGTCTGCAAGGCAGCAGATGGGGCTGGGCTGCTGGGACACCAGAGCCACAGGAGAACAAGGCAAAGGCAGTCTGTACCTGACTCCGTCACCTTCCGCAGGCAGCTCAGGGCCCCGTTGAGCCTGGAGCACTCCTCATCTCTGGCTCCACATCTCTTCATTGTTTCTTTCACCTTTGACTCATTCATTTCTAGTAAGGCATCCAGGGTCAGCTCCTCTGGTATTCTCTGCAGGAAAACAAGAGAGACCCTTTTTGTTGCTCTCTGTGTATAAATAAGAGTGTCACCTGTCGTGTTTCAGCGGTGGCACTGTCTCACTGCCTGGGCTGACTCATGGTTCACTCCTTTTGGCAGTGCCCCTCTCTGGCACAGCCAGCAGTGCCCACAGCTGCTCTCTCCCCTGCCTGGGGTGTGAGTGTGCTCTGCACCTCCAGGACTGGTCATCCTCTGCTATTCCACTTAGGATTACAGGGGACCAAAATACTCCTCCCCTTGTGGAAAATTTTTGCAAAGCTACTAATGAAACTTAACTTTTTAATTAAAAATAGGGTCAGAAATAAAACAGGTCTAAAACCTGAAAAAGAGTCAGATAAGGATGTTTGGCTTTTCAGTACTGAAGTGAACAGCAGAAACAGTGAGGAAAATGACTTCTTTATTTGAACAAAAAAGAAATGTTTGGACAAAGATAACAGCCTCCTCCTCAAGCAGTTTTTCCTTCATCAGAGAACCAGCTTTACCCATATCCTGCCTGGAGAGATATCTGTGCAGAACTCCTTCTACATCTTAATACACCAAAGCCCCACAGTGATAAGGCTCAGATCAGGCAGACACAAAAGATACAAGAGCCTGGAAAACACAAAATGATCTGGTATTTCCTGACACAGAACTGAGCTGTGTCTCTCTCTCCTCCCCCATTCAAATGTTTCCAGTGTAAGTCTGCAGCAATTGTGGTTAATAAACAAAACCAGGATACTTAGCCCAGTTACCCAGGAATTTCCCTGTAAAGTTCTGCCTAAACAAACCTCCCTGTTGCCTATTCTCACAATGAGATCACAAATTTCACAATATTTGGCCTTTATCCTAAAGTTTCAGCTCCTGGAATCAAGCTATATAAAAGGCTTTGAACTTTATTTGAAGGGGAAACTCAAAAGTGTGTCTCACTGCTTGGTGAAACAAAAGCTTGGAATCCTCTAGTCCTTAAACCCCACTTCTGACTCAAAAGCAAACGTGAGTGTGTTGAATGTCCTTTAACAATTGCATCTTTCTTAACCCAGACTCTTGCTTTGAGAGCTGACGCAGGACTTTCAGCTGTGACAGTGCTCAGCAGCCCCAGCCTTTGCAGCTCTGTAGGTGGCAACACAAAGAGTTTCCAATTTTTAGTAACTGTGGCGTGGAGCAAACAAAAAGAATAAATTAAGAAAGGGCAGAAGTCTAAGAAACACATCCTGTATCTTCTGTCACATGCCCTGAACTGGATGAAACACAAAACACAGCTGACTCAAGGGGAGGCCAGGAATTTAAATGAGCAGTAAGCATGAAGCAGGACCAGAGCAGAGCCAGAGTTCAATGAAGTTTGGGTAGATTTTTTTTTTTCTGTAACTAATCTTTGCAGAATAACAAAAGCACAGACACCACAACTGATGCTGGGTATTATTCATTTTTTTGCACATCTGCACCACCATGATGCAGGAATAAGACTGCCCCCAAAAGCTTGTTCCTGAAGGACTTGGATAAAATTCAGAAAGACAGTGCAAAATCTATCTCTGGGGATTCCTGCCCTGCTATCACACTCCAAAAAACAAAACTCCCAGGGTTCCAGATGTTCAGAGCTGGACCTGTAATGTGTTTCCACAATTCCAACACCCCAGCATGAAGGCAGCACAGTTTGCTCACACAGAGCCAGCTGAGCTGGGCTGGTAACACCAGAATTGTACCAAGTCTGTCTCACAGTCAGTCCTTTCCTCCCTGGCAGCTCACAGAAACAGCTTTGTTCTGCCACACAGGACCAGGCCCTCAGCCTCGGGGGACACCAGCACTCTAAAGAGGACAGGGGCAAACAGGGATCTAGGTTTAGTAGGACATAGAGACAGCTTTTTACCCCAGCCCAGGTGCTCCTGGAGCTGGGAAGACCTTGGTGCCCTGTTAAGCACAAGGAAAAGCCAATGTCTTACAAAAACATTTATCCTATTTCATACTGTTACACGGTGTTAGAGTAAGTGGGATTACAGTGATGCCATTTTGAATTATCTTGAAACATTTCCTCACTCTCACCATTCTCCCCTTAGAAAACAACACAGACTACATAGCCCTTGCTGTAGGCAGGAGCATCATTCCAGATCCCATCGCCCAGGACCCCCTCAGTTCCCAGGCTTTCATGCACACATGTAACCAGGAACTTATCAGAGCTGTTAGTAAGTTAGCTGGTAAAGTGGAAGAAACCAAGGTTTCCTTGGGAGAGCAGAGCTTTCCCACCACAGCCAGTGGAATGCAGGCCCAGCTGGGGTGGGACTGGAGGCAGCACGGCTGGGGATCTGGTTTCTCAATGCCTGATCTGTGGCAGGAATCAACCTTCAAGCTGGATCAAGGATTCAAGCCTTCCTGCTTGCAGAGAAAACATTTTTTTTAAGAGCCCAAGCTACTGAGCACTTTAGAAGTCTCAGGGCATTCTTCCTTTGCCCCATCCCTCTGGAGCACACAGTCTCTCTGCCCAGAGCTGACTGGTCTGTGATGGTCCCCACAAGGCCCAGCTCTGCACCCCAGCTCAGCTCTCACACAGACCCTGCCTGAGGGGACTGCACCCACACACAAACCCAAGCTCCTCTTCTGCTCAGTAGTTTAATTTTAGAAAGACAGAATAGCAAGTTGTAGAAAGTAGAAAGTACAGAAAAGGAGATTATATTTAAACAATCCGAATGACCTTGAGCTGGGAGAGCTCAGACTTTCTGAACCTGCTGCCAGCCCCCATGACACGCGACAAAAGAAATAAGCCTTCAAAGAGGGGAGGGAGGGGAAGTAAGAGGCTTTCTTTAAACAGCCACTCATGTGCTGCACATATGTGATGGCTTAATATAAAACTGGTCAACCTGATCCCTGTAAGATTGGCCTGCTCTGCCTTGGCTGTGTGTCACCCCCCAGGCAGTGTGACAGTGAGGAGGGTCACTAGTTCAGGGTGGCTCTCAAGCAGGTTCTGCTGCTGCCCTGGCTCAGCTGCTCTGGGGGGAGAAGGGCCCCTGCTGAGGGGCATGTGGGGGGCTCCAGCCCCTCAGTGCAGCTCTGGGCCCTTGCACAGGGGTTACTCCCACTCTTCACCACTGAGGGTGAGAAATGTGGGTCCAGCTGACTCTCTTTACCTGCTTCTTCAGTGGGTGCTGAGGCTTTTTTAAAAATCAGCTTTAAAAATGCAGATTAAAGGCTTGCATTAGGACCAAGCTCAACACCACCTCCCTGGGCACACCTTGTCTTGTCAGGGAGAACTGCAAGATATTCAGACAGTATTCTACTAATAAGGTCAGAATTAAAAACAGAGAAAAAGCAGGAGAAGACAGAATCTGCTTTCAATCTTCAGCACCTCATAACTGCCAGCAAAATCTAAAGCCTAACCATGCACTGCTCAGCAGAAGGGATGCTAAAAAGTCCAAAGCAGGAAATTATTCCTCCCTACAACAGGTAAGAGGACTTTTCCCTGAAGCCCTCCTGCTTATGAGACACAGACTGCACTTCATGGTGCACATGTCTAAAGAGATAAAAGTGAGTACCAATGCATCCAAGGAGCCATCCAAGGGTCAGTCTCAATTAGTCCGGGTGAAGAGTTCACTACAGTCTTTAACCTTGTCTGGTGTCCAACTTAAATCCCTGAAACATGGCAAAAATGCTGGTATCTAACACAGTGGAGGGGTTATTTTTGGTAAAGATTCCACCCTGCAGATAAGCCTACATAGCTAATGCTGCTGCAGGCACTCTGCAAAATCAGCCTGACCTGCTCCTTGACCCAGTAGCCACAGCTCTTCCTGTAAAGCTGGACAGTTGTCAAGGCCCCAAATGCCTCCTCTTAAATCAATACATTCCCTCTCCAATCATCCTCCTGTGAAGCAGCAGATGCTAGAAGAGAAAGCCCATTACATAAGGTGCTTAAATTCCCACTGATAGCTCTAAGCAAAGTATGTAAAGATGCTCTTAAGAACATCTTGTGCCTGCTAATTGTTATTTTGCAGTGTTTTTCTGGTGCCCAGCAATGAAGGTCCTGAAAAATTGCTGCATTATTAAGTTCCTGGAGATTTTATGGGCATTCTGGAAAGCCTCTCACTTGAAATTTCCAGCTTGAATTAAGCTGTGAGCATAAACAGGCCATGGTTCCACCTAACATCACCCTCCTCACTGTTCCACCTCGCAGCAGAGGCTGGAGAGGAGCTGACAGGGCATTCTGTCCAGCTGGCTCTTTGGGGACAGGAGAGCTGCTGTCACTACTCTTCTGTGGCAGACAGGTGTAGCAGTTGCAGATCCCCCAGGCTGACCTCAAGCCATGAAGGGTTCAGAGTGCCCAAGGCTGCAAGGGGCACCTGGAGCCCTTGGCAGGGAAGGGGAGCCCTGGCAGTGGTAGAGACTGTCTTCCAAGAGCTGTCTTCCAGGAGCTGTTTACACTGGGGAGAGGCCTTCAGCTGGAACATTGAAGGAATTTTATAGCTCAAGGAAGCCTGCAGGACAGAATTAATTTGCATACACACAATTAGCACATCCAGGATCTCTGCTATCTGGTGGGCCAGCCAGAGCTCCTGCTGCCAGACCCATGGAAATCCCCAACAAACAGGCACAGTCCTCATGGCCTTTTCATGCAGATATGCTGACAGAAAAAGATGAGAGGATACAGCTGGGGAAACCTGATAGGCGTAGGCAGATCTGCCTCTTCTATCCCCCATCCAAAGGATGCAAAAACCCCTCACAACTCCTCCAATGACAGATCTGCTACAAGCTGGCCACCCTGTGCAAACAGAACCCTCTGCCATGGGCTCACAGCAGCAGCCCCAGGCCCCTGGCTCACCCTTGACAGGGGCATTTTCACAGGGGCAGCACAAGGCTCTGGGCAGACAATTCCTGCTCAAGGCATGAGCCCTTCCTGCTCTGCTCCTGCTGTGCCCAGCACTGCCCCTGCCTTGCTCAGCTCTGCAGCTCTTTGGCATCAATGCTGACTGGGGATGGGCTTCACAGGCAGGCAAGAGGTATCCCAGAAAAGGGTCCAAGGGTACAATTGGGACTCAAATCCGTTCCCAAAAGGAACAGCCACAAAGCAGCCACAGCCCTGTTCCACCTGCTCCCAATCTCTCTGGTGACACAGTCCTGCTCATGGCCAGACCTCGGGGCAGGATGTGCCCCTCCCTGTGCAGGACAGTTACCCACTCTAAAAACAGCTTTCCAAGCTTGACTGACTAGCACCCCTGCTCCACAGCCAGCAGGGCTGGCCCAGAGATGCTTCAGAAGATGATAAGAAGATGACTCTGTTCTTAAGTTAGTTTCTAAGACAGTGACAAGTTACATGTGGGAACAAATACAATAGTTATGTTTCTGGGAAGCACAGTGATAAAGACAGAGAAAATCGCTTTCTGGGCTGAAGAAAATAAGCCAACAGAATGTTTTTTAGTCTCTCCTATTTGGCAGACATACTCCAAGCTCAGAACCCAGTAAATATCTCTGCAAGAGACTTCCTCCATCAGCTCTGTTCTCATCCTCCTTCCCCTCCCACTGCCCTCCCAATTCCTGACTCCAACTCCCAAGGCAAGGAGGACAATCCAGATCAATGTATTATTCTAGGACCATTTTCAGAGCAACTTTTACCCACTCAAGATGACTACATAGCATAAACACACCTTCTGTCTGTAAGGCTCCTTGCCCTGTCTTTTCTAGGTCTCAGTTCAAGTACCTCTTTGCTCACTTTCATCCCACCATATTTAACCATTTATACATAATTTTTGGTATTAAACTACACATACATCAGTCTCTAGAATTAATCAATCTCTAGAACTGATCAGATTCTAGAACTCCCAAACCAAAACAAGGACTCCAGCATTCCCTAGAAAAATACTTAAACAGCAAGTTACAGCACCACATTAGCCCAGCTCCAAAGCAGAGCTTGCTACCACTTTCTATGATAAAAATCTGTCTGGCAACTGATTAGAGGAACAGTAACAAAGCCACAGAAATAGCACAGGTTGGGGTGGGGGTTCCAAGTTTCCTTACCCCTCGGAACTGTGGATTCCCCAAGAGGATCCCAGGCTGGGGCTGGCAGTGCCCACCTACCTGCAGGCCCGCGAGGTCGGCACAGCCCAGCCCTCGCACCCGGCGCAGCGTCACCGGCTCGCTGCTGTCCGCGCTCTCGGCTGCTTTAGCTGTTGCCCAACGCCATAAACACTGCATTGTTATTGCTGTAATCTCTTCCAGAACTAAAGGATTTTACAGGCAGTCATTATTCTCGTTTTAAATATAGGTTTTCAAAGAAATAAAGGAGCCCAGCAATTATAATCACCAGAGCTTTCGAGCTTCACAATGTCTAGAGCAAGTCACTGAGCAAAAATAGTCTTCACTCAGGAGTAGAGGAGTCAGCAGATATTCTAAATTGGAGCTGCTGCTCTATTTCTGACAGGAGAGCCTGGGAGCTTCTGTGCTTCCCTGCATGGCAGCTTTATTTGGGAGAGGACTGGGGGGAGTGAGGGGAGGGGAGGGGAGACAGAGAAACAGAGCATTGTTCCTCTCACCGCTGAGCTAAAGAACTCCTGCAATTAGGCTGCTTTGCAACAGTGTTATGTCACAGATTAGCACAGTCTTGAAAATACTCCCTCCAGTAGCATTAGAAATGCAAAGGGAATCAGAACCATTTAAAAAAGCAAAGACCCCATCAACCCAAGCCTTTCTCCTGATTTGTCCCTGACAGTCAGCAGGCACAGAGAGCCCTCCACTGCACCTCCTCCAGTGCCAGACTTGCTGTTCTGTTCAGCTCTCAGAGGTGCCCAGGGCAGGGCTCTGAGACAGCTCTTCTGAGACTCCGCAGGTACTTGGCAACCTCTCCAACTAGTTTCAGAGCCTAAAAGGCACAAGAAGAGAGGGTGGTGTGCCACGTGACCACACTGTGACACTTGTGCAGTTTTCCTCCTCTCTGCACCATTTTTTGGAAGCCTTAAGAAGGAAACCCAGCATGCTTATTTCCATTTTACAGCAAGCTAACAGTATCTGAGAGATGGGAAGCTGTTCCCAGTAGCACAGAGCCAGAACCACTCGAGGGTCCCCATTTTCACAGCATGACCTGCTCAACCCTGTCTGCAAAGGCTCCTCCCCATCCTGTCACAGGCAGGCAGTGTGCATGAAGCAGGACACCACTCTAGATTTTGTAATAACTAACCTATTAAAGCTCCTTCTGTCAGTGATTTCCATTTTGAAAGCTTTCAGCTGAAATGCAGTTCAACATGCTGTATGAAATCTAAACAACAGCAGGAATGATCCCATGATACCTGAGACATTTCTGAAAGGTAACTCATCCCAGACAGCTCTCAGCACTGTGCTGATGTCAATGTCCAACACCAACAGTGGCTGCATGGCTATTTTTTGAGCAGTGAAATAACAGGTCCAAAAAAAAAATCACTGCAAGAGCAGAGCACTTGGTTTATTAGCCCAGCAATTTCCACTTCCCCTAGCTCACAGCCTGTTCCAGCATGCCTACTCAGAAATTATTTTAATGACCCACAGGGTGTTGCAGTTCTGCTGTCCAGTTAATACAAGTGTTACAGAAGCTGCCTGCAGCTGCATGAAATGGACACAGAATCCTTAAAAGATAGCCATACATTCAGAATCCCAGAGGAATTTCAGTGCTTTGTACACTTCTTACAGTTCTGTCCCAGAAGGAACAGAGTTCATTCAATTGGACACTGCTTGGGAGGGGGCGGCAAGAGAGCACAAATCAAAATAATACAGATCTGGGAAATTCTTTCTGCCTTAGACCAAACCCGAATTTGTTCACCCCTTTTAGTGACCACACGTACAGAAGGGCAGTATCAACCCTCTCTGCTCCCTGAATTAGCAGGATGTGGCAGATTTGAACTGTCCACCTCCCTCCCCCTTTTCTTCACGTCTTCCCTGCTCCCCCCCACTCCTTTCTGTAGGCATCACAAAGGATTTATAAAAAAGCTACAAAGACATTCTTTTAGACTCAGGCAATTCCAGTAACCTTAGAAACCAATACTAGCTGGGAGCCTGACAGTTTGGCCACAGCAACAGGCTGCTTTCGTCCTCTCATTGTCACTGCTGCACCTTTGGCTGTGCCACCCAAAACCTTGCTGGGCTGGAAGGCAACACCAGCATCACATTCAAAATGAACAGTAGGAAATAAAAGGAACAACCTGATCCTGAACCTATCCTGCTTCACCAGAGACCACTTAGCTACATCAGAACCAAGCTGGAATAACTTCCATGAAAATCTGTGGAATTTTCACCCAGGCAGATTCCTGCTGAGGTCAAAGAAAAATTTTGATTGTTTAGCAATCAAAGGAAACTGAATGAGAACATTGTGACCTGGCCTGCAGAGGCAAAAATGGGAAAAATAATAGAAAAAGCCTTTTCTGCCTTGTTTAGCTGCCAGTGGACTGAGCTCTACGTCTATGTGTGTGTGTGTGTGAGATTGTAACAATGTCCTGTTTTGGCTAATGCTGGACACAGAACACAGTGCAGCACAGTACCACTAGTATCAAAAAGGTAGTAAGTGATTAAGTCCTGCCGTGGCTCTCAGAGCCAGCAGGCAGCTGGGAATGTACTGAAGGGACAGGAGGGCTCTGTGAGGGCTGTGTCCCCTCCTTACCTGCACCACCTCCTTCCTGACGTTGACGATGTCCAGCCAGTCGTTGAAGCGGGGGTAGCTGTTGAGCTCGGCGGTGCGGTCGCTCAGGGGCACGCTCAGCTTGCACTGCCGCTGCCGGTGGATGTAGTCAATCAGCTTCACCTGGGGATCCAGAACACAAACTGTGAGCTTCCTTGGCACGGGCTGACCCTTCCCAGGCTGTGCTTGTACACGGGGCACGCTGGCTTGTGAGCAGGGCTCTTTCATGACATAGAAGTGACATCCTCCTGTGAGCTCTGGGGGAAATCCACGCAGTGCATTTCCCTCACACGGAGCATCTTTGCTCTTCAGCATTTCAGCAGAAGGCAGGACCTGCTCTAAACCCCCATCAACAGCAGTTCTGAGGCAGGAATAGCCAAAGTGTCCAAAGACTCTGAGGCCTGTTATCTGATGGGCATTTCTATAACAAAATCAACATTAAAACCAGCTAACTTAAAAGAACAAAAATTCAGGCAGTTGGACTAGATGATTTCTGCACATCTTCTATTCTAAAGTTTTATTCCAAAGCTTTTATCACCTGACCATCTCATGGCAAATGCACTACACAGAATTCTTCACTTTAGGCACGAAAGAATAAAACAGCAAAAAGGAGTATTGTTTGTGCCTTATGTTTGCTTATCAAAAAGAAAATACTGTCCAAAGATTGCTCACTGTGTCACACATTCCCATGAGGCTTGCCTCAAAGCAAGTTAGTTGATCCACGATTTATAAACCAAAACATGTTCTTAGTCAACAAATTTTAGCATTTGGGATATGATCAGACTGAAAATGTAAAGGAAAAAACAAACATGGATTCTTTGACCATTATGATGTGTCTCCTCTTACAGTTTAAGTGCTTTCCTATGAAGTTAGTTGAGAGCATGTTTTATGAGCAATCTATTCCTTACAACTATCAGCTATAACAAGTTTGTCCCTGCCCACACACCAAATTCTGATACCAATGCCATGCAGTTTGAGATTTATCAAAAAGTACATGAATACTGAAGTGATTTCAATTCCTGTAATGCCCAGAGCAATGCAAAGCACTGCCATTCCCAGGAGAGGCAATCCAGGACTGCCATGTCCTAGAAACCCAGCCATCCCTTTGCATTCTCACTCTGACCACCCCTGCTGAAACCAGAGGAGCCTTTTCACCACAACTTCCCAACTGGGCTTTGGAGCACCAGCCCTGCAATGAACTGGAAATCCCAATCACTCATTCTCAGTACCTCTTTTTATATAAAGGGGCTGACAGCACTTCCTTTTTTCCACGCCTGCTCTGCTTCCTCTGGCCAGAGCAGAGCAGGGCAGGGCAGGGCAGGGCAGGGCCAGCCTCGGGAGGGACTGGCTGTGGGCTCAGCAGTGCCTGGGCCCCAGAGGCTGCCACGCTGCTGTGTTGCTGCTGTGTGCCAGGCAGAGCCCAGCCAGGGGCTCTGTCCCTGCCATGTGTGCCATGTGCTGGGCCCTGTGTGACAGGCAGGGGCTGCTGCTGGCTGTGCTCTGGCTGCCCTCTCTCTGCACCAGCCCCTCGGCTGTGCCCTGCCCCAAGTTCCCCTGGCTCTGGAGCAGGGGAGCTGGGATCCTCTAGGCAGTCCTGTGCATGCTGGGGCACACATGTGTCATGGGCTGCCTCAGTGCTGACCTCTGCTTTCTCACACGTCCTTTCCCACAACAGCCTGTCCACAGGGCTCTCCTGTTCACTGCCATGGCAGAAAGGAGCTTACAGGTGCTGTCCCAAGCATTTTCCTGCTCAGGGCTTGGTTTAAATTTTCTTTCTTCTCAGTGTGCTTTTCCCCCTCTACGGACACTGACACTGGGCAGGCTGGGATGAGTAGATGGGCAAGGGCCCCTCAGGACAGGCAGAAAGAAGAGGCTGCAGGAAGTTTGTAGACTCAACAGCCCCCAGTATGCCAAAAATCAGCTTACACAAATGAGAAACAGCTTCCCAACTGTGCAATAGCTATGTCATGGAAAAGAGAAGGAACACAGAAATCACCCAAGCCTTGTCTCTTTGCAGAGGCCACTCGAGGGAAGGGCCAATGATGATATGTGTTCTGATATACAAACTGCAGCCACAACATCCAGCCCCAGGCAAACAGCTCAGCTTGTTTGTGAGCCTGTGCATGGAATTCCCAGGGCATTGCAGGATGTTCCTGCTGCTGCCCTGGGCTCACCTCACCCTTCCCCATTCCTGGGCACGCCTCAGGGTTGCAGGGCACCTAGGGACAGAGGCAAGATTGCACAGTGATTTTGGGACTGGTACAGCCAGCCCTGATGGGCCTGTGTCTAAAGCAGCAGCTCGGCTCTGCAGTATGACTGTAATCTGTTATTTTAGTGTAGGATCTCCCATCAGGCAAGATTTATTTTTCCTGGAAGAAGGATGAGCTATCAGCATACTCTGTAAAGCCAGAGCTCCACGCTTCGTTACATGGAACACTAATTACAGGCAAATGCCCTAAAAGTAGCACATGATCCAGAATAAAGCAGGGAACTGCAGGCAACAGAGGTGTCAGAATCTGTTCCAAAAACCACAGTGGAAGGAAAGGAGGGCTTAGCATCTATTTATAAATGAAAAATCACAAATTATGTCAAAGAAACGATACAGAAAGTGTGTGCCCCACGTTATCCAATTCCAGCATGCAGCATCACGAGGACAGCACGCTGCTCAAGGCAGGATATTGCTGAGGTACAGCCACTGCTTTTGCACTCCTCACAGAAGTTTTCCTGGCCAACCTCAGAGTAACACCAGAAGCATCACATGAGTAAGAGAACAGAGCTGGGCTGCACTCCTGGCTCTGCCACTGATCTGTCTGATCAGGAGCAAATGCACTCATCCCTCCCCTTCTCCCTGCACGCAGCTCTGCCTGCTCGTCCTGCAGGAAATCCCTGGAGCTGGCCTCAGCTGTTTTGGCACTGCCTAAAAAAATACTGGTTCAAGTATTTCCCCTTCCCAGGTGTCATCCATAGCATAAACTCCTAAAGGACACTGCTGGAAGGGACTCTGTGCAGCACGGATTTCAATGTCGAACTTTTCTCCTTTGTTGGAATGTAATGAATTCTCCAAACTTGATAAGCACTCTGGCAGCACAGGTCTGAGTGTCTCAGAGGCTGGTTTTTCCCGGATAACTCTTTCGCATTTACTACTCAAGTCCAAATTTGTTTTCCCTGTGTCCTATAAATAGTGTATTTGCATTCTCTTCCCAGCCTACATGCACCATGCTTCTCCCCTAGGACGAATTTCATTTTGTTGTTTCCTGCCCAGACTTTTTACTAAACTACATGGTTTGGCTTTAATAGCTGAGCTGTTGCAAAACCCTTTTCTGAGAATACAATAAAATTTCTGGGTTCGGTGACGCACATAAAAACCCACAACCAGCACACAGGTCTCCAACCACAAACTACACTGAGAGATAAAGCCAATAGTAGCTACTCACTGCCTGCTTGCTAAATGGCACATCCTACTCATTACAAATGGCAAACCCCACACCAGAAGCAGCAATACTCCAACTGCCTGGAACCCACAGAGATGGGAAAGGACGAGAAGAGAGACAGGATACGGAGCAGCTGGAGCACATCACTGACTCCAGGGCAGAGCCCTGCTGCTCTGCCTGGTGCAGCTGATGGCCAGGACACCAGTCCTCATTGCTCTGAGAAAGGCACATGCTGCCAGGTGCTCCTGGATGCATATTCATCTCCTTACAGCGCCTTTAAAAGATCCCTTTACAGCACAGATGAGAAGCAGGTTCAAGAAGTTTAGGAGAAAACTGCCAAGCTTGTACTTTTTTATTTATTTCTGCAAAATAAACAGCAGATCTCTTGAGATGCAAGTCTGCCCGTATCCATGACCTCCAGCCAACAGCTGGGACTTTAGAGGACGATAAACAAAACGCAAATGCCCACAAGTTTTTCAGCTGCACTTCTGCAGACATGGCACAGAAAAGCCAGATCACTGACATCGGGGTGCAGAATTCAGGAGATACTACAAGGAAGAGCTGGAAGAATTCTGTAGTCAAACTGCAGCCCAAGTATTTCTGACCTCTAGTTAACTGATCAGAAATCACATTCTAGCTTCTTCATTTGTCAGAGAATGTTAATAGTTATGCTGTCCACCCAGATAAATAAAGTTTCATGCATTTCGGGGTCAACTCTCCCCAAGCTTCTTGTCGATAATGTTTTATTAGTGTTTAGAAAAGTGGCATCTTGTTTCAGAGTCACTAAAAGGCATTAAACTTAGACCTATTGCAGCTTCTGCACTTGGTCAAAACCCAGTCTGAATACAATGCACTTGATCCAAATAAACATGGAAAAAGAGCAAAGGCTAGAAGACTCCTCATTTCTCTGAAGCCTTCTGTGGCTTAGTCTCATGCTTTTAATCTGCATATCTTGAAATACCCTATAAATGCAGCAAAAATAGTAATTTTCAATTCACAAAAAAAAAAAGAGAAACCATGGCAGAGAATGGAAATTATTACATTAAACAACTTGGAAATTATTACATTAAACAAGTTGGGGACAGGCAGAGGGAGGACTCTGCTATTCCAAAGTGCCAGCCAAGATTTCTTCAGAATATCAACAGTTGGAGACCAAGTTTGATTCAATCATACATTTCACAACCAAATGCCATGTTTTCACACTTTCACAAAACTTATAATCTGCTCAGTGAAGCCTGCAACTTTTCTTGTTGACTTGAAACATATGCAATGTTTAGAAGAGGAGTTTTGCAATACCCAAAACAAACAACTGTCATGATTTAATCAACAAATCAAGCACGTGGTCAAAAGCAGATCCTATTGCTCCTGTGCCTGGAGATGAAATCTCAGGGAGCCTGGCAGCACTGGAGGAGACAATAAACATGAGCTTACACGGAAACTTCCAAGGCTACAACCAAGTCCTGCCCTGCAATTTACCCAGCTGGTGGCTGAGGCTTTAAAAGGATCGGATCAATGTATGGCCCAGCTCTTGCATGTGGTTAAGAGAAATGCAAATAATCTATCTTGCCTCAGACAGGGATTAATCAGGAAGGAACTCCTCTATTAACCTCCTGCCAAGAACCAGCCCAGAGGGCAGGAAGCACTCCCTGCAGCACCCCAGCAGCTCCTGGTGCAGCAGGACACTGCACTGGCCAGATCAGGATGGGACATTCTGCTTTTCTGAAACAGAAGACAAAACTTCTGACCTGGAGTTTATCTGCATGGGGCACTGGGGAAAGTCAGATGAGTCATCTGAAGGCATCCAGTGAAAGTGGATTCACTTCACACCTTTAGCTGACTCTTATCTGTTTTCCCCAGTGCCATTATATACACAAACCCTATGGCAGACCAAAGAAACCTTCTAGGCCGCCTAAGCACTGAAGAGAACATAAAAAGGTCAGAATTGGACTTAACAAATTTGTCTCTGAAGTCATGCTTGGCAACCATGTGAGAAACTGATAAAGATCTCACCAGCTACTGGGAGAGCAGCAGCATGTGAGGATATTTCAGAGCACTTTCTCAAAGCCATCCAGTTTAAAGTGAAAAAAGGGTGCAGTGAGGTTGATCCATGCAAGGGAAAGACCTAGGATGTCACTGTTATACAGCACACTGAGAGCTGGGGCAGAGCCTGGGCTCTGGAGACCTCAGAAAGCCCCTGTGCAGGTGCCCACACAAGGAACCAACCCCTCCCCATGTGAGGCACCCACCACAGCCACTTGAGATACAGGGGCAGTGCCTGCTCTGCCTTAGGGTCTACCTCAGAAACGGCCTCCAAAGCAGCCCTGCCCCTGTGGGTTTTGGAGAGAGGAGCACAACAGAACTAACAAGTCCCCCAGGTCCCGCGCTAACCGTGTGGGAATGCCAAACTGGTGGAAATAGCAAACACCGAAGAAGTAGAAGTGCTGGCTAGTTCTCCAGCCGGGACTGAGATGCAGCAATGCTGAGCACGTCCTGAGCAGAACCTTCCCCAGAAAGCAGGAATCAAGGCAAGCTCAGGTGTGATCAGAGTGCTGTTGAGCTTGAACACTGGTGTGGGCCAGAGGGGTCTCCAAGGAATACGCCAGGACAAGTGTCTGAGGAGGGGACTAGAACAGGCCAAGGAATCATCGCACAGAAGGAGTGCCAAGGTTTTCTCAGTGCACCCAGGAGCCAGGATGGGGGATCACAGGACACAGCTCTAGGCTCAGCTCTGCCAGGGATCTGCAGGCACAGGACAGGCCTCTCTGTGCTGTGCAGCCAACCATCCAAACCAGTTCTGTTCCAGTGAGGGTCTGCAGAGCCCTTCAGCTGACAACAACCCAACCGTGCCTGCAGCACTGCCCACAGAGCACTGAGCTGCTCCTTTGTGAACTCAAGCTCTCAGCAGCTGACTCATCTGAATGCCCCCAGCTATCTGCATGGTTATCAGCATATGATCACAGCATCACCAGCACCAGCCACAGCCTCAGAAATTCTCATTTCCCCCTCTGTTCAGAGAACTCCTCCTTGTGCCTGTAGGTATAAAGATACCTGACAACAGTGTGAAGTGTTCCCTTTCTAGTACAGGGGGAAATGAACCACTGCCTGGTTTTGACTGGTTTAGAACCAAACCTGCTTGCTTAAACTGAGAGAGTGGGTCTGTACCCTTTTCACATGACATATGCTCGATTTGCAGTGAAATCTGATCCAAACCTGTTCATAGAACACTTCGTTCAGCCACAGAGAAAACCATCCTTCCCATCTGTGCTTCCATTAGGAACAGTCACATAATGCAGGATTCAGCTGGAGAGCCTCACCATCTCCAAACTAATTTTGAATTTCTCCATCACAAATTTTCAAACTACCTTGAGATCAGCATGAAATTCAAACAGCTCTTTCCAAGGCAAGCACAGGATCTGCACAGGACCCAAATACGAGGAAGAGAAGCAAAACACTTCATTTCAAGGAATTATTTGTATCCTAAAAAATTAGGTCACTCAGCTTGTCACCCACATGGCTTTGCCCTCAAAACCAACAGAACTGAAGCTACTAAAGGATGATATTGTGACCTCTATTTTCACCAGCTACGCATGGTAAAATAGGTATCAGACAAAATACTACAGAGAAATATCTGGCAGCAAAGTCATTTGCTTTATTTGAGGTGGCATCTGAGAAAAAAAAAGGGGCTCACTTACTTACACGTCAGCCTCTGACCTGCAGCCTGTGGAATTCACATTCTCTACTTGAACCCAGCTGACTCATTCAGCAAGAAGCTTGGCAGTGAGCAGGACACCTGTCCAGAACGGGAGGCCTGGTTTCTATTGTTTTAGCTGTGCTGAAACGGTAGCAGAGCTCTTGCTCGCTTGGGGGCATTTCCTATCCCCCTCTGCCCTGATCACACAGGTGCAGTCACAGGCTCCAGGTCTGTAGGTGACTGCTGTGCTGGGCCACAGGCACAATGCCCTTGAACAAGACTGGCTGCAGAACAGTGCCAGTGCTTTGAATGCCACAAACACCTCAGGAACATCGATACACTCGAAGGACCCCATGCAGTAGCACCTTGTTAAAAATAAGAAAGAGGAAGAAGGATTAAAAATAATTTGCACAAAATGAAGGAGCAGCTCTGAAAAGGAGCCATGAAAGCTCTCTCAGTGCTCTGCTGTAACCAGTGGCTCCCAGCAGCAGGGACTCTGAAAAGCAGAGGGTGTCAGAAGAATGCCAGGGATGGAACAAGCCCTGGGGTGGCAGTCCCACCATGGAGCCCTGGTGCCAGCCCTGTTGCTCCTGCAGGACCCAGCTGTGCTGCTGAGGGACTTTGGGCTCACTTGTAACAGAAAAGGAAATAGTTTCTCAATGCATTGCTAAACAAACCCTGCAAAACAGGACCCAGCACAAGGCAGCAGGAAAATGTGCAGGCAAGGTGTGCTGGGTGGAAGAAGCCTTAGGAGAAACTGGTAAATACAAGCACAGAGAGGTAGAGGAGTAGGGAGAGATGGAACACCAGATGGATGGATTTTCCTTTGAACCCTCAGTCATGCCTGAGGCTGACACAATAGCCACTGCCCAAACACTACAGTATGTTATTTCTGCTTTGTCAAATGATGCAGACAGCATCATTTCTGGGTCACTTGGAGGCCACATACCACTCCTTTTCTTCTCCCCTCTTCTCTTTTTCACAATCCCAGAGACTGAGGCTGTAAACACCCAGTTGAGGCCTTCCCAGCTAAGAGTGGGAAGATGAAACTGCACAATCAAATAGTTCCCTGAGCCTCGTAACATAATTCTCTTCAAAGATTTCATCCCAGCGAGGCATCTGAGCCTAATGCAGCTACAGGAACAGTCCTCTGCTTAAAGATCAGAGATTTCACACCCACTGAACACTAAAAATGAAAGCCCTCCCCCTTCCTTTGCAACCCGAGGACACAAAAGTGTAACAGAATGACTGAGAGCATTCTGCAAGACTAAGAACTGTAGTTGCCATTTGCTGAGCACAGCCCTGCTGCTGCCACATCAGATCTGCAGCTCTGCTCCTCTCAGCTCACAGCCCTCCAGCACCCAGCGAGCTCATCAGGCTCAGCTGTGTGCCTCATACAGAGCACAGCAACCTCCTCCTGCCCCGAGCCTCTCCTGAAGGGTACTGCTACTTCCCACTGCCCTGCAGACCCGTTCAGGTTTCCCATCCCTCACGGAGCTGGTGCGTGGCCATTGAGCAGGCCGATGGATTTACGCTGCTGTGAAGAACACCACGCAGGCTTCTCAAAGTACTGCAGGTAAACAAGCACCTGTCCTACCCTGTAAAGTCCTACAGAGGCAAATGCAGCCCAAACATAACACTACTACTCTGCCTCTCTCTATAATCATTCACTATCTTGGCAATCCCACGGGATCTCTCCTCCTATTAAGAAAACAATTACCCCCTCACCCCGTGGGCTTTCCAGCAACTGCAGCAAAAGGCAGCAAGTGACAGGGAGAAAGACTATGGAAGGCTCAGAATCTGGAAAGGACGCACCAGGCCATGCTCTGGGGATAGGAGTTGTGTTACAGCCCGTGGCAGGCTCTGTAAAATTCAAAACATAAGTTTAAGTGCCTTTAAAGAGACTATCCTCCATAGTTTTTATGATGGCACTGATCATTCTCACACATCTCTGAAAGAACTCTCAGGTATATTTGACTGATGGTGCAGAAAGTGGAAATAAAGACACCAACAAGTTGTGCATGTGTAAACTTAGAGCCTAAATAAAGGAGAGTTTACAGCAGACAATATAAAGCCAGACATTTCCTTCAGCAAGGTCAGGAAGAGAATGACTAATTGTAGATCCCCGTCATACTCCTGCACTTCCCTTTCCTGCAAGCCTCACTCTGCAGTTCCTGAGCACCCCGAGCTGGCACAGACAGTGAGCTCCAAGGGGAACACCTTGCATGAGGCCTCAACACTCCCCAGGTCAGAACTGAGAGGTCTTGGAAGGAATCAAGCTCTTTCAATGGAGCATTTTACTTCCCAGGATGCTGTCCCTAATTCCAAAGGCTTTTTCCCATTTTTCTTCCCCTGCCTTCCCAACAATCTTCCTTTTGTCTTACACATTTCTTTTTCTGTAGCCTCAATAAAATACAAGCACATACCTCCAGTCTCTACCATTCCCTCACTTACTGGCTGCAGAATGAGACAGATTAGCAGTTTGTTCTCAGGCTTATTAGCACACCAAGGGAAGGAAACAAAAACACAACAAAATCAAATCCTCTGCTTGTTTGACTCAATTATTTGAGCACTTCCAGAGTTCCACCTTCCCCTCCTCCACAGCACACACAGTTCCCCAGACTGCTGCCGGGCTGGGCTTTGGGGAAGAGGTTTACACAGAAAAGTGTTAAATCTCTGTAGGAGCAGGTTGCAGTTCTGTCTCTGCACCCTGGGAAATCTCAGCTAAGAAACTGTATTCTCTGAAATGCTCCCAACTATTTGGTTTCTGCTAGAAAGAATTGAGCTATTTTGGCAAGGACTAGGGTCACATTTCTCTTTTCACAGACTCTGAGTGAGAAAGCTGCCATGGCTCACTGCTCACATTTTGTTTTTCAAAAAATCTCCTTGGGGCTCTCTCTTACTGGTTCACATTTGCCCGTAGCAACCATGAGAGGTTTCTATCATTAGTTAAATACAAATACAGGATTTAGAGTGCAGACACCTGAACCCAGATTCCCAACCCCAAAAAGAACATTTTTTCTTATGACTCTGAGACTTTCACCCAAACCATGTTGTGCCCACTCAAAAAGTAGAGGAAAATACAGCTGCTGACCCAGTAATGGCTGTATGAGGAAAAATACAGAGGGGACTGATAAGCAGCAATTGGCCATACAGCAGACAGTTCTGCAACAGCTACTTGGCATCATACAGCAGCCTGGAAAGACTTTAATCAACACTTGAAAAAAGATCACGAATACAAAGATAACAAGCTCCAAGCTCAGCATCTTTCAGGCAGGTACAATATCCATTACTTTTGTGAATTTCCACAGAAACTTCACACACCACATTTGTCTCTGTACCTAAGCAGAACAGGAGGTTGGGGCTGGTTTTCCTTTAGTTTTGTTCATTTAAGAGAAGTCTACTGTGACAGTTGGCTAAAACCAAGTTTCTCATTTTCAAAGCATTCTATGGAAGCAAATTAAAGTTTTCAAAACATATTCTTCTAATAAAAATCGGCATTAAATGTACAATGGAAGAAAATGTGCCAGTTCAGAATCAGAGTTTAAGCATTTTGCTTGTGTGTCCAAAAATTATTTTATGCAGAATTTGTGACAAATCTGAGCCTGACTTTTTTGCTCCAGTTGGGGGTTGGAAAAAGGCCTTTAGAACAGCAAAGTTCTCACATTTGCCATCACTTCCACAATTCAGAAAAAATTCCAGAGCATCAGCCTGTAAGAAACATTTCCAAAACATTATTTATACACTTGTATGCTTTCATTCCATTTCTCTTTTCATGCTCTACAGGCTCTTTAGGAAATACTCTTCAAAAAACTTCTTCATCACCCCTTTGCATTCCTTGTGATAAATTACATCCCTTTTGTCTTAAAGTATCTCCTTGGATTATGTGCTGGGAAGAAGCTGAGCAGGCTCTGGGTTCAGGGTTTAACTGCCCCTGCTCAGACCAGAGGAGGGATTCACTGTGCTGAGCCACATAGACCAGAAACACACAAAACCCGAACTGCTGAGGAGAAAAGAAAAAGCCATTGTAACAGCCTGTGTGCTAGTCTGTCATGGAAATACTCTCCTCCCAAGGAGCAGGGGAAACACAAAGGGATTCTGTGTTTTATTTTTCTGCCTGCCAGCGGACAGCTCTGAGTACTGGATACAAATTCATGCCACAGGAGTTGAGATTTTTCACTGCAGCCAAGCAGCTCTGCATCGTTATACAACGATCACTCATGGGTTTGTCCGACTCCTTTCATTTACAGTACTTCACCTTGATCTCTCCAAAAGGAACATGGATAACTTAGGCATTACTGAAAATCCTGGATCCTGAGAATGCTGTAGAAAGCTGCAATGCCACACCTGTACAGTGGAAGATTCTAAATGCCACTGCTACTCTACTACACCTCCTGCCAGGTGTGCTGTAAAACATTACTGGGAGTAATTCTTTCTAGCACTTGTCCAGAATACCAAAGCCAGAAACACAGTGAAGGCCTATAAATGGCTAAGGGATCCAGCAGATCTGCAGACAGCTTCTTACCTGTCTCACAGGCACAAAGTCAGTGCCCACACTCATCTTTCCTAGTACTTGGCTTGATCCAAAATAGAGCACAAGCTGTCCTTCCACAGCTCAGTCGCTCTGAGGATTTCCACAAATGCAAAACTTAGAGTGCTCAGCCATCAGAGGATGAGCAAACAAAATAGCAGAATTCCCTAAGTATCAGCAGTCTTGCTTTAGAATCAGCTTCTGAATCCAAAAATGTCTTGAACAAAAAAAAAAAAACCAAACCTTTCTACCTCCATCCTTTCTTCATAGATAGTCTTATTTCTCTTTTGTGTTTTGGCAAAGGAAATTTATAAATTCAACTAGATTGTTTACAGTATAATCTTGAAAGTGCAAATAATCAGCAGCACATTTTTATTAGCTTTCCAGCTGTGATCTCATTCAAAGAATACTGAAGTAATCTGAAACTTCCAGATGCCCTGATTTCCCCGAGTGCTGGACGAGGTCCTGCCCGTGCTGCCTGTTACCCCAGCAGTACAGCTGAGCCTTGTGCTGGGTTAGGTTACAAACACAGGCATTTGGGAGCTCAACAGAAGCAGTCTGGCTGCCCAGGCTCTGGAGCCCATTTCCATGGCCTGCCTGCAAAGCCCCTGCATGTCCAGTCTTGCCTCTTCAGCAAGCCACTGCCAATCATTTTCTTCAGCTGAAAAGAGAAAGGGAGAGGACTGAGCACAGTCACTCAGAAATAGGAAGCTGTAGCATTACTCACTACCTTGAGGACTTGCCTGCTCTTCCTTTCAATTACTCAGCAGATGTTCTTAAATCAGTTACTCAGTTTCTACATGCACCTGCCAAAGCCCAATTTCGCAGGACACGGATCCACCCACTGAACTCAGCGAGGCACATCCTGCTCCCCTGCTGCAGGCGGGAGGAGCCTGGCGCTGGGAGCGAGCCCCGCCGCCGGCAGCCGCAGAGCCGCCGCCCGCCCAGTGCTCAGCACAGCCCGGAGTCTGCACGGGAGGATTCCCAACCACTCCAGAGCTGCTTCTGAGGGCTGCTGCAATAAAAAAGGGCAAATCTACCCCCATGAAGGAAAATGCTGTTTCCAAAAAAAGCCACAGCTCTTAAAAATTCCAGTTTGCCACATACACTACAGTCTCCTGTGCCAATGCTCCATGTTCTGCTCTTATGATGAGACTAAGGAAGGGGAGTTTGCTTCAAGTATTAATACAGAGGTGGGGGATTCTGTCTTGTCTGGGGTATTTTGTCTTCTTGCAGAGAAAACAAGAGTAGGGACACAGCTGAAAAAAACGCACATTAAAAAAAAAAGTCAACTATAGGAAATTGCTTAACTGGAATGTGGCAACTTGCCACATTCTCTCTTTTAAAACAGCAAAACAGCTTTATTTTAACAAGCTGCTATGAGATTGTACTTTGGGATTGTCAGGAAGAACAAAATACACTAAACCCCACTCTGTTCAAAATGCTTTGAACCTATAACACAAGATTTTAAGAGGGAAAAAGAAAAGCTTTGGTATGTTCTGCCATGCAGTGGGATCGGAGATTTTCAGTTTGCTCACCAATTATCAAGAATGCTCCCAGAGTACTGTGTACAGGCACTGAGACACAAAATACAGGACTGGAAAAGCTGAAAGTGTAACTGAGATTCAGCTGCCAGGTTAACCAGGTCCCCCACAGCTCAGCTCTAGGAGAGACAGTTAAAAAGTAAAATGGTGTCAGTGGACTGTATGAGCTTTATCTTCCCTCCAGGATTGGTGATGCCATTTCCCAGTGAGCCTGCTTCCGGGGTCAGCTCTCTTTCCTTCTCAGCAAACAAATGTTCTCACCAGCATCTGTCCAAAGCCCCCTCTCTCTGCAGTTCCATGTCCTCAGGTTAGCCTTCCTGCTCTCTCAAGACCAGGAACATCACAGTCTCAGACAAACCTCTGTGCAGATCCTTTCTGAAAGCCCAGGACCATCCCACTGATGGAGTCAGTATAATTGCAGTGAGAATGAAAGATTACTTGAAGAAGTTTGGGTTAAATGTGGGATGTGGGGAAAGGCTGTGAGACAGAAGATGGTGTTGCAGAAAGGTTGTATTTATGGCCTTTTCACTGGTTTTGTTTTGAAGTTACTGGGATGAGCTGTGTGCTCTACTCTGCTCTAAAGCTGCTGGTCAGCTGTTGTCTTTGACTGTTCAGTGAGGTTTTGTACTGGACTAGCTCTTCCTTTCTACTCCCCTGCTACTCTGCAGGGCCACGGGCAGAGCGAGCGAGGCAACAGGAAGAGCAGGAGTGTAGGAGTCACCTCTACAGAGACAGAGAAGGATGTGACCCCTGCTCCCTAAAGAGGGCACAAATGGTCAGATCCTCATATCCAAGCTGGTCTCTCCCTAAAGGAAAGGCTAGAGCAAGGACCAAGTGAAGCTGTTAATCTTGAGTCAGAAACTAAATTTAATTATATCAGCGGTGCTTTGTAGGAGGAACTTAATTATTAACTGCAGAGGAGTCAAATTATTGACTATTCTGATGGATGCTTGCTAAACTAAGCTTAAACACTCTAGTACTTGATGGAACTTCAATTCTGCCAAACTCTTATCTCACAAAATGCTGGTGCTGCTCCTACCTGAAAGCATCCAGCTCCTGCAGCCTCGGAGCTCTGCTCGGGTAGGACAGAGCGTCTGGAAACCTGTGTGACCTGTTTGTCCAGCCCAGAGGCTCCCCTTCCCCACTGGCTGTGCAGGCCTACTGCACTCTGAATTTAACAGCCCCTGCCCCCAGTTTGCTCCATGAGCTGCCTGAGTTTCCCAGGGCAGCACAAATTCAGCTGGAACGGGCAATGACAGCCAGCCAGCACAAGTTAGTCTCATCTCCACGTACAGATACTGGGCTGTGCAAAGTGTCTTTTCAGCCTCAAAACTTAACAGAAGGCTGTATTAGCATGCAGCAAAGTACAGCTGAGGGAGGCTTTACTGCTGCTAACTTGGTGCTCCCATCCTGGCTGTAGTTACACACGGATCGCTGCTGCTGGGTCTGCACAAACACCAGGCATGGTTCCCCAACACTACAACTTCATACTCTGAGGGTAATGATTCACCTAGCCCCTTTAATCTCCAGTCTCTCTAAGAGACCGTGGCAATAACTTCTGAACATGCCTGCCTTCAAAGCTATCCTAGATCCTGTCTACAAAGGGCTTCTGTAGGATCCTGGATAATGAGAACAAAGGCATTGCAGTTAAGATGACCAGCTCAAAAGACAAAAACAGGGAGCTCCCACTGCTGCTTTAGAGCTTAGTCCTCCATGTATATCTTTTTCTACTTAAAAAAGGGACCTTACTTAGTCCAGTATGGATGAGTGCTGAACCAGCTTCTTGCAGTGCTTCAGCTCCTGCTTGCTCTTCCTGTTTAGCTGAAACCCTTGTGTATGAAGCTAAGTAAAACTGACCTAGAGGTTGTTTATGCTTTCAAAGGGTATATGGTCTGTGCTGGAAAGGAGTACCTCGATCCAGCCTGACTCCCTGCTACAATAATAACTGGAAATGAACTCTGGACCATCAGTTCCCAACCACTCTGGGTTAGATCACGTTGCACAAGGAATATCCCAACCTGGGGGAGGGGAAGGCTTTCAGTGACACGAGCAGCACTTTCTGCTGCAAAGGCTCTCCCAGCAGCTGCACAAGGCCTGGGACCAGGGATGATCCATATGGAACCAACAAACAGCAATGGCAGACAGAGAGAGGAAAACACCTGTGGGTTCCACAGCAGCTGAAAGGAGAGGAACCACTATAAAGCCAACTACTATACAGTGTCACTTGAACGTGAACCTTGAGACTCAAAGGTAACCTGTCAGGTGTGTGCTCCAGATAGCCAACCCAGATAAGCAATGCTAAGGCTCCCTTTGTCTCCCAGCCAGGCCATCTGCAGCAGCAATATGAGAATTGCAGGGCAATAAAGGTGCAGTTAATTCCTTTCTTATCCCAACTTCCACATTGTCCTGGCCCAAACACTAAATAAAATCAGGACTAGAAGCACTTTCTCTGAAATGCCTCTGCCCTTCCTTCTTGCCAAGAGAAGTTAGAAAAGCCTCTCATGAATAGACCAACTGCTTTCAGTTCCTCTCAGTGAGACTGTAACGTACTCAGCTTTCACTTGCCAACATTAAAAACTCCCTCCTTGTCTTTGGTCATTCTAGAGAATGAGGAAGGATCAAAGCATGGGCTGAGTGTAGGCAGTTGTCCCTCTTATTGCAGAGGGAACTGCAGAGTACACAACTTCTCACTCCATTGTCCCTTCTGAGGAGCCTGTGAGGCATGCTGACACATCCAGGATTTCAACACAATTAAATTGTAAATTAGTCTTGTCCTTCACAAAAGGCTCATGACACACAATGATCTCCAACGAGATACAATGACGTGCTAAATTCTCTATTAGTCTCTTGGGGGTTTCCAGGACCTCCCTGTACATCATTCCCTAAAGTCAAACAACTGCACTTACCCACTGAAAGAACGCATGGATTGGGCAATGGTAGGGGTCGCTTTCCTAGATACAGATCTCTTTCCTATATTCAGTTCTTGATTGCCAATAGTTCACTATCAGCCCCAGGAAAAGGTCCAAGCACTTAAAAATTCAGAGAAGGAGCTTAAGAGTAATTGGACTTTAAAGCATTCCTGTAATCATTTCAGTGGCAGAGATTTCAGAGCTGGATGTGAGCTAATTAAATCTTCATACAAACAGTGAATATTATTTAGGCCGTGGGTAGCAGCACTTGCATGTTACGGATGAGAGTGTCATATAATAATTTCTTGCCACATACATGGCTCAAAAGGGAGAAGAACAATTAAGTGTCAGTTCTGGATGCTAAGAGAGAGCTGAATAGTTATTGCTGTAAACTTCCAGGTGTACTTGGGTGGATGACAGCTTCATGCTGGGGCTGTCTCATGCAGAATGGGAGCTGAACTGGCAAAAGAGCAATGTTGCTGAAATGTGCATTTCTACCAAGAGTCAGGTGAAATAAGACACAGAAAGAATCCTTCTGGTATTCTAAAAATATCCACTTTCTCAGTTGGTTATCCTTTGCTATATGAGTGTTGTTTTTTACTCCCTTGCTCATTCCAAACACACTTTAACATCAGACCAAGTATGAAGACAGTACAACAGTACTTGTGTTTAAATAGCTGGATCTTCAAGTGGGGGTCAAGGCCATGCTGTTTAAGGTATTCAGCCTTGAAAGGCACTTATAAAAAAACGGAGCCAGCAGAGACTAGAGCTAAATTCAGCTCTTACCCTAGTTTTAAACTGCTTCAACTCCTTTGTTTTCAGTACAGTCACATTCAATTGCTACTCCTGTAAAGGAAAGTGGGCTCACATAACCTGACATTCATCTGATGTCAACTGGACAACCCCAAGGAACGTAAGTGGGGTCCTCAGTCAAAGCCACCTCTACTCTTTGCTATGGATGTCACTTACATGATACCTTTAGCAGACCAAGTGTTCCATCAAGTGATATGGCTGTAAATAATTCACCAGCAACCCCATAAGACTTGATTAAAACCTACTGAAAGAAGATCTAATTAAACTGTCTTTTAAAGAACAGACATGATATGACAACTGTGTGAAGGGCAGATGGCAAGCAGAAGCTCACTGGAACATGAGAAAATCATTTAGAGGACAGTACTTGGTAGCCAATACTATAAGCTTTGCAAGGCTGTTGGCTTTAAAGCTGTCTATCTGCTGTGCTGCGATATATGTGTCTTATTGATTAAATAATAGCTGGACAATATGTTATAGGAATGTAACAGCTACCTTGCTGGAAATTATATGTGCTTTGAGATAAAGCAACACAAATCACAGAAGATTTTTCCATGTCTTTCAACTTCTGAGGAAGAGTTTTATTTCATACCTCAAATATAAGAAGAGATATGAACATAAAACTACCATCAGTTAAGTATAAATCTAAAGTAGCCCCAAAGTTCAAATGTGTTATCACCCAGTTCAAAGTTTTGCATGAAAATAAGAACTTACTGAAGAAAATACAGGCTTTTGTCCTCTGTATAATGAAGTCCATCCCAGTGGGGGGAAGAGAATCTACTGCTCAGAGACAGGCTTTCAAAGTAATTAAATGTGATCCTGGTGCAGCTACCTGAGATCAAAGCAAAGCTGTGCCATGGTACCCACCCTGACCTCCCAGAAGCTACAGTCTGTTGGCAGCCAGTCAGTCATCCTGGAGCAAAAGCTCTCAAAATTATTTTTCCCAAAGAAATGAGTGTTTCTTACTGATAAATTTCAAAATCCCTCATGCATCAGGGTGGCTCTCCAACTTCCCCCATGTTCTCCTCTCCCAGAGTTTGAGGTTAGATAAATCTCAGAGCCACAGCTACTTTCATGAAGAGGCTGAAGGCTCAGCACTTAGAAGAACTCTTGAAGAATTCTAGCAATGGAGAGACTTGCAGAACTCACTCATGCTGTTCCCACACCACTGAGACTCTGTGAGGGAAGCTGACAGACCATGCTGCTAACCCACCATGTAAAATACAGCCTGAATGTGGAGACTTTATTCTTTGCAGTATAAAGGGGCCATGCATGCAATGGCAGAGACCTCACACCAGGCTCCTTGTGTCAGGAATACAGGAAGACTGAAAGGGCTGAGCCAGCCTGTTTATGTGGAGGATCCACAAGGAGTGAAAGGGAGAAGCAGGGATCAAACCATACATTTCCTCATGTGTTTCCCCTTCCCCCCTGCACCTTGGTTTTACAGCTGCAGGAAAGATCAAGCCAGAAGTGTGAAAATTGCTGAGTCAGGCCATGTCTGTGGGGCCTCAGAGAGGCTGTCACAGCGCTGGGGCCAGAGGACAAAACCTTGTGCTGAGGCAGAGCTGAGCAGACACTGCAGGGTGGGGACAGGCAGGACACAGCCACTGCAGGCACAGGCAGAAGGCACTGGGCAGCAGGGACGGCACAGAGCCCTGCCTAGGAAAGATGAAGAACCAGAAGCATTTTGCATTAAGAGAACTGGAAAGAGGATGCAGGTTAAGCCTAGTAGGATTTAGCTAGTCCTGGCTAAGTTAGTGTAAGGAAGATGACCAGAAATGAGCATGAGTGTCTCTGTAAGCTCCCCTGCAGTGGTGTACTCCTCTTCTGGTGTACAGCAGTAGTCTCTAACAGTGAGAAACATGTCCTGTTTTGGCACAACAGTTCAAAAAGACATTGAAAAGTCTGTTAATAAAATGCTAGAGGCAGGATCTGCCCCTTCATTAGAAGAGCATCTGGGCTGACTGAGGAGAGAAGCTGCAAGGACCCCCCCAGACACTCCTGAGGACTCCAGCTCAGAGCAGGGCTGCACCACCACTGCATCTGCTGCTAGCACACTTCCTGCCCACTGCACTGACTGCAGGGCTGCCACTGCCTTCAGCTTGAAATCTTATGTCGCCAGGTGTCCATCCACTGCAAAGCTCTTTGCCTCAAACCCCAAACTAGTTATTCTTGGCAACTGAGGCAATTTGAATAGCACGGTAGGAAAAAATAAGGAAAGAACACATCAGTGGAACTGGAACCTGCCCTGGCAGCACAGTGGTGTTATAGATTTAGTTTCCACAAGAATTAAACACTAAACATTAATGTCACTCTAGCAGAAGTATTCAGGTAGCTCTTGCTAAGTTAGCTACCCCTCCAGTTACAGACTGGCAGGTGAGAACTGATAAGGCCCAGTCAGTTACAGGTAAATGGGTAATTACTGCTACAGAGATGCATTCACCATCACCAGAGAAAACATCTTTTCCCAAAGTAGGATTGCATTTCCTACAAATGCAGTCTCAGCACACACCCAGCCAGTGTTTCAGTGCAATCGCTAAAGACTCAGATCACAGTATCTTTCCCTTCTCCTTCCAAACATGAGTTTCCACAGATTCCACTCTAGTCCCTAGCCATGACTGCAAATGGCTCAGGAATTTAGGCTGCATGGAGAGACATCCCACAGAAACTCTGCCTTGTTATACCCAGACAAAATGCTACCAATATAGCAGTGCTTAAATCAGGCCTTCAGCAGTCAGCCAGTGGTTCTACAAATATTACACTTGACCCACAAAGCAAGGCCAAACCAGTTTCAATACACATAATATCCTGTCTGAATACGAATGGGACTGACAAGCCCTTTGAGATCTACTCTGGGGTTTCTCCCAGCTTAGCTGTGTGAACAAATGCTAAGAATCTTTAGTGTTTGTATACACATTGGCTCTTCCAGAGCTATTCCAGACACCCATGTGTTTCACAGAAAAAAAGGAAAGAAAACCTGAAAACTTTCTTCTTCCAAAGGGAGAAGGCTGAAGGCCTGTGCAGAACTCCCCAAACAGATCAGTCTCCTTAGAACAATACCTGTGGATTTTAGTCAATTGTTTCCTTAAAACAAGGGAGGATAGGCAAGGGCATAGCTTCCAGAATTCACTAAAATGAGGGGAAAAAACACTGCATCTGATCTGCACTCAGAGTTTTATACTACTAGCTGATGCTGGCCTGAGCCACTCTGATCTGTCTCTAAAGAAATTATGGGAAATTAGAGTTCAAACTCTCTGGAAAGTTTCAGTTTTGCTCATAAACACAAAAGGCCTGAAGTCTTTTGCTTGGCAGATAAAGAACAGTTTTTAAGGAGACATCTAAAAAGTCAGAAAGCTTTAAAAAACAAAATCTCCCTACTTCAGCTTATTTCAGAGGAGCTATGTAACTGTATTTCAAAGCAGGATTTAGTCCTCTAGCTTACTCTAGAAATAAAAGGGAAAAACTGCTCTGGAAGAAGAAAAATGTTGCTAGAAAACTGGCAGGAACCAGGTGTGGAGAGGCTCTCCAAGAGCACTGTAGGCAGCATGAGGGGCATGGACACATGTCTCCCTATGACTGCACTTACTGACAAACCCATCACCTCCCCTAGCAGTGTCTTTTACTGCTGATGGCCAAAAATCAATGTGTAGTTCTCAATCTGTAAAACTTACTAATTATTTCTTCTCTTCAGTTTACAAATAAAACCTCACACTGGAACCTGCAGGCCTCAACAATAATCCATACACAACAACAACAACGAGGAGCTCAAGACTTCCTTTCCAAATTTAGCTTGCTTCAAACAGAAGTGAAAGTTCTTTGATAAATCAACAAACCCACGTTTTAGAAGCATGTAAGGAGAGCAGAACTGGGCAGGAAGGTACTAAACTCATTGCAAAAAGCTTCTGAGGATTTCCAAGGCCCCAGCCCCGAGGCTCCTGGCTGCATGCTGAACACTGGGGTCAATGACCTGTTCTGGCAGCATCAGATCAGACCAGATCAGAGCCTGGATCTGCTGCATCCCAGCAGCATTCCTCAGTGCCACGTTAATTACTGCTCTAAAGAGAGCTCACAGGCTCTGCTATTAGAGCTCTTCCATGTGGGATAACTACTAATCATCCTATCAGGGGCACTCCAAAACCCTGACCAAAGCGTGATTCCTTACTCTGCTGCTTAAATGTCCTGTGATACTTCCCTGCTTCCCCAAGATGCACACAGAACCAGCTGGATGTTCTCACTAGGCATAAAAGGAATGAGACCTGGCCTCTGCTCACTTTAGAATACATACAGAAATGACAACTGTATTTTACCTTTAAAGACAGATTTTGAACAGTCTTGAGCTCAGGTGGGTAAGTCCAATGAGACTTGGATCTTCCGTCTGCCTCCAGCCCCAAGAGCTCAGACTTCAGCCCTCTGTGCTGCACTTAGAGCACGATAAACACCAGACACCTATGATCAGCCTGGGCTGTGATTCCCTCAAACCCCAAGAGCAGGGACTAAGCTAAGGCTTGAATTTCCACCTCAGGAATGCTCCAGGGTTCATTTTAAACAGGTCGTGCAAAAAGCAGGTTTACAATGAGGACAGGGAGCCGAGCACAGAACAGGTGACTGTCACCTAGCAGAGTTGCAAGTGACCACCACAGCTGCAGCAGGGATTACCTCATGTCCTTGGAGGTGTGCAGTGGGAGCACGGCTGGCTGGGACACGCCTCTGGGATCTGTAGGTGGCACAGGAGCTCTGTGTAGCTCTGGCTTAAGGCAAAAGGCCTCTCTGACCACCTGTAAACTTTGGTGCTTCCCAGTTCCCTCCCACAAGCAAGGCAGAGTTTATCTAGTTTAACTGGAGACTGATCCTGTCCTAGATTCCAGGGGCTATGTCGATGAGGACTGGCTGCTAAGCCAGAATGCCAAACTGTTTCCTGATCATGTGCAAGTCTGACTAGGTGCAGACTCCCACCAAGAAGCAGGAATGCCCACGACACTTCCATGCACAACTGCTCACAAGTCATGTGTTGGAAGAACTCCCCGTTTCTTTTGGAGCGGGTGTGTTTCCAGATTCAGAGAGCTTCTGTTCCCTGTATTCACCTGCTGTGGCAACTCTCTGCTGCTAGTAGTGTCAGCTGTGTGGGATTGCTCCACAGGAGTGAGAAATGAGCAGGGAGGGAAGTCTGAGAGCTGGCTGAGTCAGGATCATCCATACATCACTCTGTGCCTTTCACCACAGCAGAAATCCAGCCAATACATTCTCCAAGCCCCCTAACAGTGGGAGATAGCCAGGCTTGCTTTCAGCACCGTCTTCCTTTTATTAAGAAAAAAAAAGAAAAAAGAATTCCTCTAAGCTGAAAATGAGGGTAAGAAATATTAATCTTAAAAGAAAGGTGAGGGTTTATCCCTCAAGCATCTGATAGATTACACTTAGTTGGAAATATCATTGTAACAGACACTATTCCCTAAATAATTTGGTATGTCACCTGACTTCTTTGTTAAGTGCTCCTATTTCTGACCAAAGCAGGTGATAAATTTGTGTACCCAATGCTGACTCATTGCTGTACATCTGTCTCTAGCATGCAGCTGGAACACACTGACTGGGGCTTTCCTTGGGTGAAATGCAGTTCACATTGGAACTGGAGTAGCAGCCCGAGGTCTGCGCAGGTGGGATCTGGGCAAGCTTGGTCACGACCAGGAGTTCAGCTGGACACAGCTGGGGCTCAGCTTGGCTACTTCCCTGACTAGATCAGTTCTGTGTTAGAAGTTGTATGCAGAGACCAAGGCTTGTGTAGCACCACAGGCTGTGGGATCCTGTGGCTGTGTGCAGGCATAGACAGACAGAGCTCCCAGCCTGGGCTCCTGCCCTGCAGCTCCAGGGCTGCAGGAGGGTGAGCAGGAATAATGCTGTGTTACCAGTGACCACACAGGCAGCCTTAGAGAGGCAAAGGCAGCACAGAGCCTTACTCTGACACTTCCTTTCTTGCTTCCCAGTCAGTGCACCATGGAATCCAACACAAGGCAAGAAGTACACAGAGCCTGACAGAAAAGTGAAGAGTCCCTTGTCCTGTCTTCATATTGATGAAAACCTGCTCATCAGACCTTGTCCTGGGAACTCCAGGTAAGTGAAAACACTGCTGCTGAGTTTTTGTGTCAACATTTATATAAAATCAGTGGTAGGAGATGTGCTAAATTCCATTATGATGTGGAAATTCTGATCATAACTGTCACAAAGGAAAGATGATGTCTGCAGACTAAATAATATATGGTCTTCCCTTCTTCCAAGTCAAATAGAATCTCTGTTGAAGACTATCTTGTACAAGAAGTGCACAAATTTAAGAAAGGAGAAAGAGTCCTAAAAAAACAAAAGACACTTTAAGAAAAACAAATGTGTTGCATATATGCAAAAAGTAAGATGAAGTAAGAGACTTTCTTCTTCTCTTACATAAGACTGCTGGGAAAGGAAGTCTTTTCAGCTGAACAAAGCTCATAAACGTGTGGCTACAGGTTGCAGTTTGGCCTGAAAAATTCACTACTCCCACTACTTCCAATTTACAAACACAGTTGTCCTTCCCTTATGCATACCACATGCCCAACTTGCAATCTGCAAGTGTGGACTATCACAATCCTTCTTCCTCTTCTCTCATGCCTCCCCTCATTTTCAAAGCATTTGTTTCTGTTCAGAGATTGCTTGGTAAGATAAGCCTTTTCTAGACAAATTGCCAAATGAATTGAGATAATGCCAAAGCAAGTTCAAACAGATTTAATCCACAGGTACTATTCAGCCACTGTGAACGACTGATTTGTGGAGAGTAGACTGACTTATTTGTGAGAGAGCCCAGCTGGAGTCAGGCTTTCTGATCTGGTGCTCTGTTTGCTGAAGGTGTTGAACAGAAGACATTCCCGAGGAAGAAGCCAAACTGATCTTTGCACATAGGGCCAGGAGTGTCTCTATCACGGATCTAGTCTGGCCAGAGAGCCAGGAGGATAGTTTTCCCAAAGAGCAGGTAGAACTCAGAATGTGTGCTACTGCCTCATCCTGACACTCCCACCATAACCAGTTTGGTGGCAGCTGCCATGCCAGAGCCACTGCAGTCAGCTCTTCTGAGGCAAGAACCCAGCTAGAAAGAAAATACATCTGCAGTCTAAATCCACTCCAGGTCTTGCAGTTCAGCCTTCCTCCCTCATCTTCGCTGCAGTCAAAACTGGGGGGTGCTGGGGGAAGGCGTCCCACTTAGTCTGGGGATTCCCACAGCTCACCAAACCAGCTGTTTGCAGCTGAGAAACCACAGGAACCTTTCCTGCTGCCAGCACCTGCGACTGTGTTCTCCTGCTCACCTCCAACAGACTGGCTTGAGCTGCGGTTGGAAGTTGGATGTGCTTCACCACAGATGTCTAGTCCCACCAGCAGTTTCCCAGCCAGGGAAATGAATCCAGAAAGATACTGCCTTCACAAAGAAATACAGCTAAAAATAATATGCTTCTAACTTTGCAAAACCAATTTGAGTCATACAAGGGATTAGTGTAAGGACAGAGGTAAAGACTGACAGAGCTATTTCTTTCCAAGGATGCTTGGAACAACACTGTATGCTCACTACATGGCAGACATTTTTTGCTCTCTTACATATGGGTTAAAATTACCATTATTTTCCATTTCAGTTTTGTAGTCAACTTGAGAAGTGAGTAAACATGCTAGGACAGAACTGAAAGCACAGACCAGCACTGGGTAAAAACACTCAAGCACTTATTGGGCAGAACATATAAAACTTAAAAAAACCCAAACCAGACCTTGTGGCATCTAAGAACCCAGTCTGCTAATAACCAAACTTAATAGAACCTGCTTTCCACTACAGGGAAACTCCCTGCCCTTCTAAGAAATGGCCTTCCTACCCTGAAACAGGGTCAGCTCATATAACACATTACACTCAACACATCCTTTGCAAGCAATTCCCACAGCCCTTTCTTTCCTCTCCTTCCTGTATCTCAGTTTTCCTTGAACTCTTCTGAGCCACCGTAGTGCTTATCTGTACCTGCCAAGGTCCAGTTCTAAATCCTTATCTACCATGTGCTTTATTTTGAGAACACCTTACAAGCAAGAGGAAGGAGGAAGGAATTAAAGCATTGCAGTAAATGGGGAGGGAGCTAAGCATGAGCCCAAGTGCCCTTGGTTAGGTTGCTGTTCTTGACCTGGCGACTACACGTCACTACACAGTTTACCAGTTATATTAATGGAAGTAAGTTTTCACAATTCTTTTTTATCTGAAGTCCTTGCACAGAAGAAAAGCCCTGTGAGAGTTCAGCCCCAGCCTATAGGAGCTCCCAGTCCAGGATTGATGTACAGTACAGAAATAGTATAGTATAGTACAGTGCTCACAGCACTGCACCACCAGTAGCCACTAATCATGACCCACAGAGCCATTTGGTGACTCACGGAGGCCACCAGGGAAGCACAGCAGGCCCTGGAGATCTCTGAGCTCCTAGCTACACTCTGGACTCTTCAGGAGCTGCCTGCAGAGTCCACCCACCAGTACCCAGCTCCCTGCAGGACCAGAGCTCATGTCTGTGCTGGCATGACCCCACAGGCAGAGAACATGGCCACAGTGGCAATGCTGGCACAGGAATCAGGGCACAGGAACTCCACCTGGTACCTGAGACAGCTCTGGGCCCACCTCCCTCAGGGGCACAAGCAATGACAGCTTGGGGAAGCAAACAGAAACCCTAAGCTCCTGCAATCTGGCTCTGTGACTGCAGCCTGGCACACTCAAGCACAAGACTCGAGCTATGCCTGACATGTATTTTGGTACAGGCAACCCAACAGTGCAAAGAACATGAAGTCTGTACCCATGCCCACAGTTCCATGTGTGGGCAGAGATCCAGCACTTGGTTGAACTCCCAGAGAAATCACATACTGGACTGTACATCAAAGAGATTTTCTTCTGAACATAAATTTTATGGTCATTGGTGAATGTGGCATCCATTTGTTTAAACAGATAAATGCTGAAGAGAATTCTGTGCACACACTCAACAACTATCACTAGAAACAGCTTTCGTTGCTTTAAGAGCCTCAAGATCATAAAAGGCCTTTACACTTTGTGAATAAAGGTTTTCTTTTAGAACAGGTCCACAAGCAAAATAGTGATGATCATTTTCCAAAATTATGCTGATTGATGTTGTTTGGGCATCAAAAAGGCCCTCAAGTAGGGCTGCCAAAAGGCTATACAAATATTGTTTCACAGAGAACAGCCTTTTGGATGCTATATGGAGGTGACAGGAGGAAGAACAGCACTATAAATTTGGAGGGAAAAAAGAACCAACCAAAACAAAACACCCCACAAAACAAACCAACCAACCAACCAAGACCACAAAAAAAGTCAGACGAAGAATAAAGGAAGAATGATAGATTTCCAGGAGGCTGTGCCAAAAGCTACCTAGCAGCTATTGTTTCATGGTTTTCTTCTCAACCTTCATTTCTCATGCGATGGATTTTTCAGCATGTAGGTTTATTACAGTTACAGTGTTGTGATGATCCTTTCTTCCTAAAAAGCCTAATGCTCTATCCAGCTCCACTGTCTCCAGTACCAGGTAGAGGAGCATTAACATTGACATCAAACTTGAATCAAAGAGGGGAGAGGAGGCGATTGCTTGCTTAGAGCAAAACTACCTGCACAGAAGGTAAAAGGAAATGTTATTTAAGTTTCTAAAGGTCAAATTAACTAAGGAAAAATACATCTACTTTCCTTTCCTATGTACTTATAGAGACTTTTATACAGATCCAGATCTTCATTGAGAGCATCACAGCAGTGCATGTTTTGTGTTTGAAGAATTTCATATAATCTTTCTAAACAGCAGAATATCTCTCCAGCCCGGTCCATGATGCTGTTTGAGCCGCAGCAACAGAGGGAAAAGGAGGATCAGATTAGATCAGTGAAACTGAGCCAGGGATAGACAGACAGGCCTGGAGCAGAGGGCAGGAAGCATCAGGAGCAAACACCAAGGACCTGAGGCAAAAGGGAGTCTTCCCAGCACGCCAGGACAGCGGTGTGGGGACACCCCTCCTGCCAGCGAGCCTCGAGTCACCTTTGCTCCGCGCCTCACATCGCATCCCGCTCCACAGGGACACGGGAGCCCGGCACAGGCCCCGGGGCGCGGCGGGGCGGCCGAACACTGCCTCACGGAGCTCCCGCGCACCCGCCCGACAGCCCGGGGCACCCGAGGGGCTGCCCCGCACCTGTCCGCGCTCCGCCGGTTCCTGATGTCAGTTTGGAGGATGCCATTAGGAATCTCAAGGC
>VXBC01012174.1:769293-800287 GCA_013399945.1 Ploceus nigricollis | reverse complement strand
CAGCGCGTCCCTTACCCCTCAGCGCGTCCCTCACCCCTCAGCGCGTCCCTCACCCCCTCAGCGCGTCCCTCGCCCCTCAGTGTGTCCCTCACCCCTTCAGCGCATCCCTCACCCCTTCAGCGCATCCCTCCCCCCCTCAGCGCGTCGCTCACCCCTCAGTGTGTCCCTCACCCCTCAGCGCCTGCCTCACCCCTCATTTCCCGCCTCAGCCCTCAGTTCCCGCTTCGCTGTCTCCCTCTCCGCGCCCGCCTCAGGCCCTCAGCCTCCCCTCAGGTATGTCAGGGCTCGCAGCTCGCTCCCTCCGCCCCTGGAGGAAGCAGGGCCGGGGCAGGGGTGGCATGCCCAGCCCAGGGGAGGTGTGAGCGGGCATTAGGATAAAAATATTTTAGTGAATATAAGCTTTGAGTACGATAAAGTGTGGGTTCATCCCTATCATGAGTAGGAGGGAACTTCATGGTTGATTTGTGGAATCGCTGTGGTTTCAGTTTTCGCAATGGAGATGTGAGAAAAATGTCCAGGTAACTGCATTACATTTGGTTTCATATCCAGCCTGTCTGATAGACTTGCACAGAGCTGAGCTGTCAGTGCAGGAACCACTCATGTCCTGATTATTAGAATTGGGACTGTTCATCTGACATGAGGGATCCAGAGGGGCAGTTAGGTTGTACCTTACTGGCAGGAGAAGACAGCTTCCTTAATTTGCACTAAATTGATACCAGGTTTTAAAAACTTAAATGACATCTGAGCCACGTGTGGCAATACAGAAGGGAGATTCCTGAAAAAAAAAGAGACTATGAATTTAGGACATGAGGCAGTGGAGCAGGGCAAAGCAGCTGACACTGAGCTGTTTTTCTCATGGTTAGATAGATACTGGTATCCACATTAGTTTGTGTGGATTTGCATCAAGTAGTGTGGCATATGCTGTTTAGTAATTTTCTTAAGAATGTGGGTCAGGTTAAGTATTTGATTTCATTGTCATTATTCACATGCTGTAAATTTCATACGCAATAAGGGCTTTGCTGGATTAGGGTTTAATTAGTTTGCCATCTGATGAGTCCTGTGGTTTTGGGAAAGTAACTTTGCTTATTACCTCCATATTTCTGACCTTGTGAAAAAGCCTTTATCTATCCTGTCTGCGCTCAGGAGCACTGGAAGTTTAGCATTGGAAATTTTTGTTTCTAGGACTCCGACAGGTTGAAATCCTCAAGTACGGATGACTGTGGAACTCGGGAATGTTATTAACAGGATATTGTTCTTGTAGACATTCTCTGCGTACCCACCTGAGAATATCCATTTGCTTATAGACAAGAGGCCGAGCTCATTGCATAAGAAAGCAACCTAGGAAACTTGTGGGCCGTGCATCACAGGATACTTGGCATTCCCTGCAGTGTTTTTGTGCTGGGAGTGCCGGCCTCATTACCGGGCTGCCATCCGTGGGCAGCATTCCAGTCCCAGCACACAGGGCTGCCCTTGGGCCTGCAGGGAAAAATGTGCTGACTAAACACTGCCTGTGCGTCCATCCCTGCTCAGCATCGCTGCTGCCTCGCAGGTTGTGGGGCTGGCGCCTTCCCAGCAGCTCAGGCTGCTCTTCCACCACAGACTTTGTGTGCAGTCCTGGAAGTTTAAGTTGTCCGAAACCACAGCTTTTTGTCTATAAGGAGATGGGGTAAAAGCACTGTTTATCAGAGGGTTTGAAAAGAGAAATACCATGGCTGGGCCATGCTAGAAGGACCATGTGAGCACACTGAATGAGCTCTTTTCCCAGAGATTTCAGGAAGTGACATATTTCGTGTTGTACTTTACACATTCATTGATGCACCTGTTAGGATTTTTCTTTTAATGTACAGTTTATGTAGGGTGGACACAGGAACTGCATTCTCTAGAGTAAAACGACGGCTTTTCTCTTTAATTGAGTGAACCATACCCACATTGTCAACTTCATTGTATAGTGGCCTTTTTTGCCACTGTGTCGAAAAACAATAGTTTTGAAAATGATAAAATGTGGAATGCCTGAACTGGATCAGAGAAAACTGCTAAGTCCTTGGTTAAGCCCCTGGCCTAAGGATTGAAGGGATTTCTCTTCCCCACTGACCCTATCTCTCTTGCCCGCATAGATCAGGTTCTAGCTACCTCAATAAAGCCCAAACCTTGCTAAGCACCCCTGGAAGTTCTGGACCGTAGCAATGGTCTTGGACTCAGTAAAATAAGCTCACTGGGGAAAAATACCTTTTTTTTGTTCCTGGAGAAAGAAAAGCACTGATGCATTTCACATGCTGCCTGTATGAAAAGCCTCTATTACCTTTTTAGCTAGCTTGCCCCAATTTCATTCAGCTATCACAACACTGAATTTAGATGATGAGACTGAATTGCTGTATTTGATGTGTTTAACACATAATAGAGACCTGTTTTAAGAAAATGCAGTGTTGGGATTTGAAGAGCTGAAATGTTAGGTATTTCAGATAAAAGAGGCCTTTATTATCGGTGATTTTCCCCTCAAAGGCTTCCTCCTACACAGCCATAGGAGTATTCCTCTCCCCGGCACAGCACAGGAATACACAGTAGCTCTGGCATGCTTCTCTGCTGGGAAGCTGAGAAACTTAAGTCCTATTTTTAGACATGCTGCTGGATATTCTTGTTAGGATATACAGAGAAAGTGAGGATGGTGAGATGGTGTTCCCAGAACAAATCTTCACCATTCCCCGGTTTAGATATCTCCATTGCTTGCAACTGAGCCAAACCAGTTCACACAAGTATAAGATATGACCTTCACCTTTAAGAAAAATTTTAGTCTAAGTCCGCTTCTTCCATGGATTTTTTCCTGCTCAGCTGTCTGTGTCAAATGGCACAGTCAAATGCAAGGGATGGACCAGCAAATCCACAGGTTTGGCAGTGGTGGATCCCAGTGAGTCAGGGATAGATACAGGAAACTGAACTGTGTGCTGACAATAATGGAGGAAAAGATGTGAAAATTAAACACTGCTCCTTTTCTTAAAAATAATTTTCATGGGTGGGGAAAACAGTTGTGTTTGGGCAATCTTGAGGGAATTTCTGCCCCACAACTGGAAGGCACAAGAAACTGCTATGTAGCTTCACTCAGTGTTTTCTGTGGACAGGTGTCATGGTTTAACCCCAGCTGGCAGCTAAGCACCAACCCCCTGCTCACTTCCCCTTCAACAGAAAGAAACTTTGACATGGGACTGAGAGGAGGAGGAGGACTGGGTTGATGTGTTCATCTTACCTCGTGGAGTCACATGAGTAAATAAGCATTGCAGCTGTTACAGCAACCAGAAACTTTCTAGCTTTAAGAACGTAAGAATTTTAGTTGTCTATAAAACAAATAAAACCCCCAACATTTATTTTTAGAGTAATCTCATGGGTTTTGCAGTCTTTCTTTAGCATTAGCTGTGTTGCAATAGTGCTGCCTTTTTGTCTGCTATTTATCACCAGTAAAATAAACTGTTTGGGGCAGGAAGAGTCTTTTACTCCCTGCTTGCACGGCAACGCCTGAATCTCAGTGAGAAGCCTCTGAGCTCTGCTGTAATATAAATACTCAATAATTACAGGCCCAGAGGCTTTAGCCCCCACCCCACTTGGAGCTCTGCCAGCCCGTGGGGTTTGTTCTAGCAGCAGACGTGCCAACAGTGAAAAGTGACAAATTTTGTTGGCGAAAGATATTCATAGGTCTAACAAGGATAAGAAACACCCGCCTTTAGAAACAGAGGCTTATGTCTCTCCAAGGATAAACACACCCTAGATTGACTCATGCTGGCATAATCCCCTTGTGCAATTTGTATATTGGCATTAGATATATGTGTGAGGCAAAAAGACAAATATTTGGTTAACTAAACAACACAGGGATAATAAAAAATAATTAGGCAGCTTTACCTCTCAAAACAATGCAGCAGGTGAGCTGCTGCTCTTCCCCTCAGACAGGCATATCCCTGCAAGCAGAGCTTCCTGATGTTTGTTTTATTTGCAGCAAAATAACCTGTTTATTTTGTTAAAGTCTCTCAGAGTAAAAATAATTAATAAATAATTAAATTAATCAAGTCCAGTAGCGCACAGTCTGGTGAGGGAGGGGGTATATAATGTGGTGCAAAAAGCAGGCTCATATTCCACAAGAGAGCTTTGTCAAGTGTATTGCATAAGGAGATTACAGGCCTGAGTCTGAAACAGGCTGAAGGTTTTAGTTGTGTTTGTCATTAGCACGCTGTGAACTGCAGCACAACAGCCCCTCTTTCATCTGGGTGAGAAAAGGCTCCAGGTCCATCATTATGATTCTGGAGCTGGGACTCCACATGGCTATTAGCTTCATTCCCCAGAGCCCTTTCTTGGTGTTTAAATAAAGGAGAGGAGCTGGGCGGGTTAATCATCTGCTCCCATTATTCCCGTGCGCTCGGATCCGTTTGATGTGACAGCCCTCTGGGGAGGCCCCGGGCCCAGACTCTGCTCTGCACGCCCCGCTGAGGCTTGTCCTGCACTCGGGCTTTTGCCAGCTGGAGTTATGTTGATTAGCAAAATGAGAACAAACTCCTCCCACCCCCGTGCCCTATGTATGTTGGCAGCTCTGAATCAATGCCAGTTTTTCTGGTAAAAGGAAAAAAAAAAGCCAAACCAAACTTCTCCTGATGCAGCCACTTCTGTGTGGAGATTTTACCACCAGCTCTTGTCCTGCTCTGTGGGACGCCTCCTTTCCAGTTCTGCAACCCTTCCTTCACAGCTGTATGTGCAGTGCCTCACAAGTGGGGTGACCACAGCCATTTCTCAAGCAGTACATTATGTCTCTCATTACATACCTAGCAGGAATGCTGTCCTGGGATCTTCAGGGTCTGCTGGATAATCCACATCCCTTTCCATGGGAGGAGCAGCACCACAAAGGCCATTAGATTCAATATCCGCATTCTTCCCAAGATCCACCTGCACGTTTGATGTAGCTGTATCCCTCTGCTGTGCATGGTGGGACCTGAGAAGATCTACTGCCATCTTCCACCTGTGAAACATGCAGGAAATATCTTTTTCTGAAGCATTCTGGTGCATGTCTTGTAGCCCTCAGTTATGTGGTGGTCCCTGGGGAGAGCCTGCATGCACTGACAGCTCTGTTTTAGAAGACCTGCAAGAAATCTGCCATGGATAAAATGGAAGGAGCTGACTTCTATAGGTTTCTAAACATTGAGATACTGCAAAAGAGGCTGGGCCAAATGATATGAGTGGAGGGACTGCCCTGATACATCTGAGGGGCATTGCCTGTGACGTTCCTTCATTGGAGATGGAATTCTGCGTGCAACTGCCTGTGCATTCTGCTGTTCCTGCTGGCCTCACAGCCTGCTCCTGCTCTACTGAGTCAGGCTCTTGGAAACCAGGTCTGTGAAAAGCCTGCAGATAGTCTAAAGAAAGCTTGCAACATCCTGAAGAATATTTAGAAACTTAAACCTGTCCGCTGCAAAAAAAATGGCTCAGCAGGAAGTCCTTTGAGTATGATAATAGAAAGGACATTTTATGCAACTATCAATCATTATCACTCTTGATGAGTTGAGAATTAATCTGCAGAAGGAAAAGCAAACACAGATCTTTTGTTCCTTCCGATTCAAAGTCCTTTGAAATCAGTGTCGTCCCAGCCAGTAAGTTTTGGATTAAGTCCTTGTTCCACCCTCCTTTCCCCTATCCCTACAGTACCATGAAAATTCAGGCTGTTTCTCTTTACTTCCTTCCTCTTCATAAAATGTCTAATAATCAACCATCTGGTGTCCAAGATGCCTTGAGTATTAGGGCATTTCCTTTATCCAGGGGAGGCTTGTGAGAAGGAAGATAAATGTGTCCATGACCCATCCCTGCTGTGTGCTGATTAGGGTCTGGCAGTTTTTCTTTGTTCACAATGATTACAGTAGTGCTAAGTTGTTTAGGAGAGAAACATATTTAAAGGGAAAATCGTGGTTTCTGATCTACTAGATTTCATGACATTACTTAATTATGCTTAATGAAAATTCTGTAAAACAGTATAATACTTGTAATATATGTTAAAGACAGTGGGATTTTGAAGGGAAGATGCAAAATGAGATTTATAGAAAACACTGTGTATCCTAAAGACCAGTCTGGATTCATTCTCATTTTAATTCTGTCTCACAGTGGCATCCTATTTTTCAGAACTAGGTAAAAAACTTAACCCTTTCCTTTCATTTTGTATTCCAGAGACCACAGCTGCAGGACAAGCTGTGCACAGAGCACTGTTCAAGTCAGTGTCAGTCCCAGGGAACAAGGGTTCTGTGTGCCATGCAGTGTAAAACTGGGTCAGGTTTCAAGGTAGCCAATGGCTTGAAATTCAAGTTTAGGAGGAAAATACTGAAGGGCACAGAGAAACTGTGACTGAGCATCCACTGCACAATTGCAGTTTTTTGAAACAAAGCCTGGAGGGACAGGGCAAGTCAGACTACAAAGAAAACAAAAGCAGCAGGAAGAATCTGCAGTCTTAGCTCTGAAGTTAAAGAAAAAAACCTACCCGCTAATATTCTGTGACAATTTGTATGCCAAATTCGTGACATAAAGAAGGTTTGTGTCTTGATTTATGAGCCCTTGAGAGTTGCAAATTTTTGTTGCCTTGACTGTGGTGACGTGAAGAGATGCCAGCAAGGTTCTATTCATATTCACAGAATGATGCTCCCATCCCATTAGGGTGTGGACAGTCACTAGACATTTGTACCAGGAGTCTTCACTTGATGTTATGTTTATAAATAGTAAACGATTTTGGTCCAGCTGGAGTTTGTCAGGTGAAAGAGACATAAAAAGAGATGTCCTTAAAATACCTTTAGGCTGTTTCTGTACACCTTGGTTCTCAGCAAAGAAATATTTCTGGCTTATTTTTTTGACTCTTGAAAGTCATCTCACCTTTAAGGGCATGTACTGTCCTAATCCCTGCTTGAACTCTGCATACAGTTCAGGCTGTGGATTATGGCACTCATACAATACATAAAGCTATTTAGTGCACCCATTAATTAACCAGCTAATAGCATGCATAGCATGAGTGTGAGGAGTATGGTAGCCCAAACTTTCTGTGCAGGACTGTGCAAATCTTCCTTTAAATGGGGGCTCAGGGTTTTGTGCATATGCTTAATTTCTCACAGAGGAGATAGATGCTGCCCAAACTACCCACCAAGGACAAAAGCACAAGCAGATGAACCTTTTTCTGATGATGCCAGAGAAAATAGCGAGCCGCATACTTGCAGTCTGCTCAAACACAGTAAAAGTCTTTATAAAATCAAATGGGCATAAGTTTTACATTAACTGTTGACTTGAGTTACTCATTTTGAAATGAGAAACTGTCAGTAACTGCCAGCGTTCTGGGGCTCAGCTGCCCCAGTTCTGTTCTGCACAAGTGCACACTCTGATCTTGCTGAGAGTGTCTGAGGAGAGAATGGTCTTGGCCGGTTCTTGTCAGCATTTGAATTCAGTCTCCTGATTTTCTGCTCACTCTTCTTCCTCAGTTTCCATCACAGTCGTCGACTTTCTCAATAGCACCATCTCTGGAAATAGTTTGCACCGGAAGCAAGATAAGAAAACATGAATGCTGGCAGGAGCTGAGCCAAAGTTTTGAAAATTCTGGCTCTTACCCCACAGCACCAAATAGGAAACCTTCTGCATTCATGGTGGACAAATGGACAGGAAAGGACAAAGTAAACCCTTACCACTTTCCCTCATACTTGAGTTTAGTTTTCTCTGATCCAGCAGCTTGTATGTTTTACCCCTGCTCTGAGTGCAAAATGGGAGAATTCAGCAGGTAAGGAATAGGCTGCCCTGGCTGCTGCTTCTGCCATGCAAAGGGTCCAGGTCCCATTGGTTTTGAGGGAGAATATGGCCTGACAAGATCATAGTGCTTGATCATAATAAGGACAGAGGGCTCAGTGCAAGAAAGTGGTTGTATTCAGAATGTTGCATAAGCACAGAGTTAGTTTGAAGTCCATATCCATACTTTAGTGCATGATTTCAGAAACCATTTCAAGGCAGGGAATGATGACCCTGTGGTTGAGACATTGAGACTGGACCAGTCTGGTTCAGTTCCTGGCTCTTTTAGAAAGTATAGCCATGGGCAAATCATCTCGTCTGTCTGCCTCCCCCATGAAGCAGAGATGAGAATGTTTCCTCTGTCTGACATGTCTATTTAAACCATGGAGAGTGCTGAGGAATTAAACTTAGAAGATGAAAGGAGTCGATATGATCCACATCTGCGCTTCCCAGAACCCTTTTCAAAAGGTCAGATTTTGCCCGTTACAATGGGCATAATAAAACATGAATCCATGGGTTTAGTGGAGTTACTCCACATATTCACTGAGCTTAGTGAAGTCAGAACTTAGAATACTGGACTTAAATGCTTCATGTGGTGCTCCTTTGATGAGACTGTGGTCAGAGCTATTTGATAGAATGCCTCCAGCTCCCATCCATCCATGAACCCCCTTTGCAAACTCCTCCAAATTCAAGAGCCTTGTTCAATTGTATTGCCTGTCTTTTACCAAAACATGAAACAAAACATCTCTCCTCAAACCATAAACACTGTTATTTACCCCAAACAATTCACATTTAAAATAGGAAATCAGAAATATCAAACCCACAAGCATCCAAGTATTCTCATTGAGGATAATCAGGATGTTAAGAGTTGCTAATAATTTTATGTAGATGTTCAAGCTATGAAAGAACCCATGTGGTCCTTTTCCATTCTGCATTAAAAAATTAGATGTCTGTAGAATTTTAGCAGTTGCTGGCTGTCCTAGATGTCTTCAAACTAACATGCTCTTTACTGGTACTGTGAGGCTGGGAATTTTAGCTCAGCCAATGCTCCCTGTACTCCCTCCACATGCTGACCCCTCTGGTACCCTTCAAACCGGGAAAGTTCCACCAGTTGTTAGAGGAATTTGCCCAGCTCGGCTCATCAGCCTTTGGCCCATGAGGCAAACAGCAGCCCCGGGACTGCAGGTGCCTTTGTGCTCACATCTCCCCTCTGCCGTAGGGCAGAGCTGTTGGGTGTCCCCGGTGGAGTTTGCCTCTGCCCTCTGCCGAGCAGACACAGCCACCTGCAAAGAATTCCCAGCTCAAAGGTGCGGGTGCCAGTGCCCCGAGCCTCCCAGCTCAGCAGGACGGGTGCAGTCGGCAGTGCTAACGCTCGGGTGCGCTCACAGGATTGCATCATTCAGTGCTGTCAGCTCCCTCTCCTCAGACAATGTGCTTCAGATACTGGCTGCACGGAAGGTCAGCTTGTGCTAGGAAAACAAACCTAGTATTGCTGCTTGGTGCAGCAATGAGGGAGGGCTGGGAATAGCCTCTGACAGGAGACATTTTGCCTTGTTAAGTGTTGTTACTGTGATGTGGTCAAAGCATTCTGACCCAGCTTTTAGCGGGCCAGACTTAATGCACTTCTTTTTCCACACAGTGATGTGTAGAGGGACTAATCCAGATTGGCTTCTGATTGCATTAGTCATTCCACAGACAGCTCCCAGTCCAAACCAGTGACTGTCTTGGGGTGTGAGGCATGCAGGTATGGGTGGGCTGTGCTCTCAGCACGGAAGCTGGGGCACACAGAGTTCTGCTCCACATGCTGTGCTGTCTGCCTGTAGGAAAGTACTGGGTACAGCAAGACAGCTTGTGTGACTCCCTAATAAAGTATTTCTTTATTTCAAACAAATGTCATAGAAGGGTAAAGGTATTAGTGATAATTAAATCCCTGCCTGATTGGGGAAAATAATCTTACGATGGAAGTGCCAAGCTGTAGCATGAACTCATTGCTGATTAGACACCAAAGAAAAGTTCTCAGCAACGTCTTTCCCATTAGAAATCCTTTGTTTGGAGCTTGTTACCTCAGTCAGGTTATCCAGGCTCTTGCAGTCAGCACAATCTGACATTCCCAAACACAGTAGCTTTGCTCCCAGAGAACCAATTGGGAATTACAGAGGGGAAGGAAAAGTAAAGTTATGCATTAGCAGCTGAACTGAGAAAAGAACACAGAGGGTTGCATTTGGGCAAGTGAAAAATCCCCACACTGCAGTGTGCTGGGTGTGCCAGGGAATTTCATGCCTTCCAGAATATTCCCAAGGGTCCCAAGTGTACATGGGGTTTTTTCCTAAATGGATGGAGTTAGAATGACATAGCCTTGCCTCCCTGGGGACACTAGAAAAGCAACCAAGAAGTGCCTGATTAAGGCATAATTTATTTTTCTCTTCTGCAGCAGCTATTGCTATTCTGTTAGACAGATAAAGCAGCACATTAGGAAGGCACATAAACTGTGCTGCCAGGGAAACCTGACTTTGGTTCTTGTTTCCTTTCTTCCTTTAATCCCACATACGGTATCCCTGCTGAGAGCAGACTGGTAGGAGCTTGTGAATAATGAAGAGGGGTAATACTGAGCAAAGTCATCCCAATGCACATCTGCTGCACACAGTGTGTGTATTTAACCCTTTCTTTTTAACAGGTGCTTCTAAGGTATATGGATTGAGGTAGTTGCATGCATAGAAATCAAAAATATACCACAGGAAGAAATAGTAAGACTACCAGGAGATGCAGAAATAGTAAACACTTGCTAGTTTTGGATTTTTTTCCCCAGGGTATCTATTTTCTAGAATTAAGTGGTCATCCTAGACAGCCCCACCAAGATGCAGGGCAGGGTTAGTAAGTGGTGCAGCAGCCTGGAACAAGGGTGGGCCCCTCAGAGACCGGTGCAGCTCAGGTGCCTCTTCCTGCATGTTAAAGAAGCAAAATCTGCCGTGTAGAAAGGTGAAGCAAAGAGGGCTCTGAGGAGAGGCTGTGCTGCCAAAGGCTGGGTTTGGAGGCAGCATGCTCTGGAGAGGACAGCAGAGGAGAAGAAGGCAGAACTGGCTGCCTCCTCCTCGTGTGCCACATGTAGCTCTGGGCACATCTCACAGGTGATATTTTGATGTCCTTGTAAACTGGGGCTGATAGAACTTACCTGTCTCTTTCACAAGGTTTTGGAGAAGGTTGGTTATTTTATTAGGAGTAATTTATCATGATGGCTCCTATGTAGAGTACTTTTTGGAGGCAAGCCCTAGTAGGCAAGCTCTAAACTTGCCTTTAGACATGAGTGCTGTTCAGAGTCCTGCAGGACCTGGGAAAGGCAGGGAGGAAAGTGTCTGCCTGAAGCTGTGGGCTACTGGCAGAGCTGAAAAGTGGACTGCAGCTGTTCCATATGGGAAATGCTCTGTAAGTGTGGAATGATATAAGAAATTGTTGACCCTGAAAATCAAGAAACAGGCTGGACTGGCTCATCCCTCACGTGACTGGGCACTCCCTTCTGATTATTACCTGGGGCTGTGATAGCAAAGAACAGGAATGCAGTCAGGGTGTCACAGAAGGCTCTGACCTGGGCTCTCCAGATGTGTGCTGGATGGTCACAACACCTCCCTGCTGCTCTTGAGAGCTGCAAAAACTGAGATGAAAGGCAGAGTATCGTGCTGCAACTCCAGCAGAAGCTTATCTGCACACAGAAACAATACTTGTAGGTCAGCTCTTCATACCAGTTTTGTGATCGAAATTATTTGGCAAAGAGGAAAAAACCAAGTCATTATGCACATTAAATCCTCCTGACCTGGGCTGTGGAAGATGTGTTCAGTTGGTAAGTTCTAATGGCCTTTGGCACTCATGAATGCAGTGACTGCTACAAGGCTGAATCCTGGGAATCAGAACCTGCTGGATCAATCCTGGCTGGCCGGCTAAAACTTTCTCTCCAGCATTTCACTCTTATAACTGAAATTTAATCCCTTTTATCTCTGCCAAATCCCAGACTCCATATCCATTTACTTCAGCCCACAGAAGGTGAAGGGCTCTCTTCCCATTAATCTTACTGTAAGCTCATAGAATTGGCGTTTTCCAGGGCTCTTAGAGCTGGACCCATTTTCCTCATGGAAGGATCCTGGTTCCCAGACATCTGTAGCAGAGAAGCTCTCGCCAGTAAAGAACCTGCCCAGCCTTCAGCCCTCTCTGCAGGAGTTCTGGGAAAGACTGAGTTACTGCCGTGGGAGGGTTGTGCCAGCTCACGCATGGAAGTGAGACTTGCAAATTGAGGCTGGGAGTCCCAAGGGCAGTACAGATTCCCCAACCACTTGTGGAAGCAGTTGTGATCGCTGTACTTTCCCTCACACACAGAACAGCCTTAGAGAGCTTATACATAAAGATAGGAGAAACAAAAAGCCGCTGGCAAAAAGAGACAACAAAAGCCTTCAGGAGACACTCTCTTATCTGCAGTTTGCACTCAAATAACCCCAAATGGCTGCTTATCTGTAGCAACAATGGAGTTCTTACCGATTTAAAAGTGGAAAAAATAAACCCCAACAACCCAGCCCTGGAGGGCTTATTGAGTTACTCAGATAACTATTCTGCAGTGATGTCAGGAGGAGAGCAATGATGAGGTCATAGGAAAATTGCAGTGCTTTTCTGTCACTGGGAATGAAGGATCGTGTCTGCTAAACTCAGGTGAAAATTGGAAATATTGACATGTTTGGGTTGTGCAAGGCTGAGATCTCACCACTTGGCAATCACAGTAAAATGGTCACCAATATTCGCACAGAATGGGGCTGTTTAAAGATGCTGGGATAAAGGAGTGTGAACATTTCTGTGCTGTAATAGGAGTTTCAGAACACGTGCCAGCTCGCAGTGAAGGCTGCAAACAAGGAGCACTGATGTTAGAGTAGTGCTTATTTCCTGTTCCCTGTGGACTTCATCCAGTGCCTCAAAGTCTTGCAAAAGCTCCCCGTTGGCTGGTGTCTAAACCAATGCTATTTCTGCCCAAACCAAGGCGTGGTTTTTATGCCATTCTCCCCCAGTTACACGCAGAGCCTCCTCCCGTGAGCCACGGAGGGACACAGACTCACTGAATTTATCAGAAGCTAAAGGATATGGTCATACCTGAAACTCAGCATTTTATGTCACTTTTAGTGACATCCCCTGTGCCTTGAAGTGACACAAGAGGGAGAAAACAGCTGCCCAGGAACATTGTGCAATTCTGCGTTTTCTCCCAGTCCGGGAAATTACTTAAGTAAGAAACTGAGCCGGTTGGGCCAATGTGTTTATTGCTACTTATTTTGGCGTGCAGCCAGTACCCAGATGAAGCCGGTCCCCCGGGGCTGTAAATCCCTGCTCTCCTCCTGGCACAGCGGCACCGGCTCTGGTTCCGCAGCAGCAGCGATGCCAGATGGTCCTGAGGCTGGAGCAGCGTTTCGTAACAGACGGGGGCTCCCCGCGGCAGGCTCGGGGTACCCCGTGGCAGACTGGGGGGCTCCCCAGAGGCTGCCCGGCGCTCTGTGCACCGGCGCTGGGCTGTCCCTTGTCCCCTCGCAGCCCGGGCTGCAGCGGCACCTGCCCGGCGCTCTGGTGCCCTCTGCAGCCGCCCGGCCGGCCCGGGGAGCGGGGCCGGGGCTCCTGCGGGAGCTGCAGAGCATCGCAGGCAATGAAAATCGGTAATCCTGCCGGAGACAGCTGTTTTCGTTAGATTAACTTTCGTTAGATTAACTTCACACGCTGGTGCTCTCCCGGCCCGAACTGCCGCCTGCGAGAGAGGGAGTCGTGCGGCCACGGATGTGATTTCTGTAAAACAACCTGGAGACAGATCCTTCTGCTCTGTAGCTGAGCCGCGGGCAGCACGGATGAGGGACCTGCATGCTTCTGATGCACATAAATCAAGAGCAGTCCTCTAGAATAGCAGCAGCATAACCACGCTGAGAGCCAGCCCCCTTGTTGCTCCCTGTCCTCTTGCCCCTTGTATCCAGGGGCTGCTTCATGCCCGAGGAACACTTACAGTGGGGGCAAATGCACACTCCCCTCACATCGAGTCCTGCTTACACAAGCCTCTTGCATCTCCTGTGGACCTATCATTTATGAACCTAAATGTTCTGCTCTTCATTGTGCTATGCATTTATTCATGGCTTTGCCCTGGGAGCCTCAGTTGTGGTCTGCCTCCCCACTGTTTGAATCACGAAGGAATATAGTTAGGGACAGATCCAGAATAAGAAAATTATTCTTGCCCCAAAACATTTAAAATCTATGCTTGTGTATGTTATAAAATAGCAGAGGTGTGTATAATTTCTTAATAGACTCACTGCATAAATCTTTGTCAAATCTGCCTTCTCTCACAGCTTGTGAGAGTGCATGGTTTCTGGATGTGGGCATGATGAAATTAAATACATTCCTAGTGACTGAGAGCAACCTGAAGGGAATGGTACCTATCCTTCCACCTACCCAGTCCACCGCTACAGAGAGCTGAAATGGGGAGGTAAATGTGGGGAGTGACCTCAGACCATCTCAACTACACAGTACCAATCCCTGATGAAATACTGTTTCAGGTGGCTGTTTTATGGAATTGGGTCTTATCACTGGAGTCCTGTGCAGTAACATAGTCTCTGTTGGAGAACTTTGGTTTCAGGTCTTTCCCTTCCTTGTTTTCCTGTTGTTGAAGTTGTTATTTTTATTTTAAACGCAGCTCTTCTAAAATCATTGCTAATGTCCTGCATTTTCCTCAAAGGTTCAGTTGCCAGTAGAAATTGACTTTGATGTTCCTGGTGCAGCTTTGTGTGGAGCCTCTGTTGTGTAGGTCAGAACATCTCTGTTCTGGAAAAGGAGCTCGTGGGGGTGGCTGCTGCTTAAGCCCAGGTGTTGTGCAAGCTCAGGGGAAGAGGATGTTGGATCTCTTGGGCCCAGCTCAGCTCTTTGAAGTCACTTCAGGCTGGTGGCCAGCTGTCAGGCACGCAGGGCTCTGCAGGAGTGTGTTTGTAGCAGGCAGATGTGTCATTCAGCAGCCACAATGGACACTTGTCCTGTGCCCCCAGGCACTCTTGGCATCCCTCCTTTCCTGTGGAGCCAGAGTTTTGTGGCACCCTGGGGGATCCTGCAGTTAAACCCCCTCTGTGTCAGTGCTGGGGAATCCTGATGGGAAGATTCTTCCTGAAGTGTGTTCTGAACACTGCTTGAATAGTGCCTCTGCTGAGCCTTAGTCTGAGCAAAATGCTCCTGCTTCTCTCAGACCATTAAAATAGCTCCTCTCGGTAATGATAATTTCATGGCAGGTAAAAATAAATACGGAAAAACGAATAAGACACAGGAAAGGGGCTTTATGATGACAAAGCATCCTAACAGAGACCCTAAAATTGAGGGTGTTTGTTATGTGTGCTGGAGCAATTTCAGAACAAGATTTTCCTCCTCCTGGAAGTCACTGACTCAGCTAAACTCTGGATTTGGCCCTGAGTACCCAGTGAGAATTCCCTCACGATTTCTGTGAACACAGACAAGATCTAACCTTTTGGTGTTTGGCCACAACACTAAAAGTTGGCTCCTGTGGCCAGAAACCCTGTTGACTCCAAACAGCAGTGAGGACAGTGCTGGTGCCGAGGGACAGGGTTGGATTTTCCTGCATGCTCAGCTGACCTTTCAGCACCCAAGAAAACCCCAGATTTTCTGTAGTGCTCAGCACCCACGGCTGCATCTCCTCCTGAGCTCAGTCTGAGCAGGCCTCGGCTGTGCCTGCTGGATCCTGGGGGATGTGGAGCACACCCCTTTGGCTGGATCATGGTCTGTGGTGAGTTCAAACAGTGCTGGGGACGGCTCATTGCTGGGAGGGGAGCACAGCAGCCAGCAAGGAGCCAGGTATTCTATTGCAAACTGAAACTTCAGGGCAGTTTTGCCATCCAAGAACACTGACCCTGCTTAGCCATGAGGAGATTTTGTGCCCTGTAATCCCGCATTGATCTGGATTACTTTTTTATTTAAAGAAACTGACCTCCAGTAGACACAGCAGGTCTCTCTGGCCCAGCAAGCAAGTCCTGAGCACAAGAACAGAAACAAAATTCTAAGTAATTAAAAAAATGGTGGAGACCACTGTTGTGCCTCAATAAAAAGGCCAAGGAGTACAGGAGAGCAGTGTCTTCCATAGGTCTTGACATTTTCTTAGTAGACTAAGTAGTTTAGCTAGTCTTGTTCGTTCTTTTTCTGAATTAATAAGTTAAGGGTCACCAAATACGCAGCACATTTGCTTAGAAACAGGGCATCATTAAAATGCTGCCTTCTCTTTCCAGCAGGCAGCCTCATTTCTTTTGGGTTTAAAGAAAATGCACACCTCCATAATGCAGTTTTAACCAAGCAAAGTTGTGCTTACATCTCTGGTGTGACACTCCATGTGTGACTCTGGGTAAGGTACCCAACTCCTCTGTGTTTCAAATGTATTCCAGAACTTCTCCACCTCCCAAAGGTGTTCTGGTGTCACAGCAGGTGAAGCTTAGATGTGTTACAAACGAGGCCATGAGGGTCATGACATGCAGAAGTAAATGGAAGGTGAGAATGTCCAAGGCACAGGTGCTCAGGCACCGTTTGCCCTGACTCTCAGTGCATGCCATGCAGGTCACCCAAGGTCCCCTCCCTGTCTCATGCATTTTCCTGTCCTGCACCAAAAAAGCCTCTTTGGCACCCTCAGGTGTTTCCAGTGACACTGTAAACTCAGGCACTGCTCGCTTAACTGCCCTCATCTGTGTAGCAGAAGTCTGAAAACACTCCCTGTTAAAGTTCCGTTCTGGGCTTCCTCCTAAGAATAGCCCTTGGGCTGCGTGTGGGCTCGTGACACCATTTCCTACCTGCTATTCCTGGAGCTGCTTTCCTGGCCACAAGCACTGCCCAGGGCAGCCCCTCCCAAATGCACTCCCTGAAGGAGCCTGCTGAAAGACGAATGCTGCGTGTGATGTTGTGAGCCTGAGGTCACTTTGTCAACAAGGAAGAGGCCCTGTGTCCCAGGTGTGGCTGTGATGACCACAGGGTGAAACACGGCATTGTCACTACAGTGTTCCAAGAGACCCTGCATTCCTACCCTGCCAGCTCTACCACTGCCTCCTCACACTGCCAGCATTTCCTACTCCTCCTTTCTTACCAGAGCTGTAACTTTCCATCCCTGGGAAGTGTTTGATTCCAGAATCTAAGTGATGGTATCCCTTGAAAAGCAACAAACCCATTGTTCCTGCAGCAGCTACTGGACACTTTCCTCAGTGGTCCAGGGAGGGTTGGTGTTAGAATGGGAGATACAGTTCTGAGCTCCACATCTGCAGTCAATGCTGCAGTGTTTTCACTTAAAAGCCCCCTTGCCAGGAGTTACATGGGTTCATGTAATCCTCAGATTTCACTTTAATAACAAAAAACAAGGAAATTCTTCAGGACTCCAGAAAAAAAAAGAAATAAAAGCATGCAGGTATTTAACAGGTCATACATAAGATAGTGGGAATTGAGGCACCATGAGGTTAAGGCTATTTAAAACAGGAAGCTGATTGCAGAGATGGAACTGGAATCAAGTTACCTGTGTCTTAAATCCAGCTTTCCCACATCTGCTGTGCTGGAAAAGGAGCTGTTAGCTTTGGAGCAGTGAGAGATGGTGTTTGCAAGGCTCAGGTTAGGGATGGGGAGCAAAACAAAACCTCGAGATGTTGAAATTGCAACAAAACCTCAATTCTTTAACAAAATGTCGTCTGTGTGTGACAAAGCTGTTATGAAGCTGGAAGCCTGTGAAGTGGTGACTGGTGGCTTCATTGTGTTTGGGACAATTTCAGAAAGCAATTCTTCATTACTTGCTCGAAGAGCAGTTTTTCCACTCTTCCTTAAGCCAGGAATCAGTCTGGTCTTCCCAGAAGTGATGAAAATAAGCAGGTTTAGCTGGAACTCTGCTGACACTTCCCAGTAAAAGGACTCTGCAGTGCAGCCCCACCAAAGAGCCGCAGGATTGTTCACAGGCCCAGGGAAACACGGCTGCAGATGTCACGTGAGCAGCTACAGAAGAGGAAACCAAGTGTTGATAGATGCCAGTCTTCACGTTCTGGTGACTCACACAAGTGTATCAAGACAGGCCTGGAAAGCTGAGCTAATTTGTCATTTCCTTCCCCTTCCTCTCCCAGGGCAGCAGTTCAACAGGGGGCCCCTCTGACCTTTAGCCTCTGAAGGGATGAGAGACTGACAGAGGTGAAAGAGCTGACAGAGGTGTGTGTTCAAGAAAAGAAAGCATCAAAGGCTTACATTTATTTGCTTTTCTGGCAGTCCTTGCGTTTCATGCATTGGCTCTTACCTAATTAAAGCAGGAGAAACAAAAGAAGTCCGAGGTTTGTCTCCTAGCCTTGGCAGAACTCTTTCATGCTCAGTGCTGCTGTTTGCAGCGTACACAAACAGCTCCCGCTGATGAGAGCACAGCACCCTGATGAGACAGAAATTCCCACCCTGCTCATTTTCTTTCTGTAACACTGACAAATTCGACCTGCAGCAGGAAGCAAGGGACGATATGATGCAGAGTAGAGGTGCTGCAGGAATCTCCCCTCCAAACCCAGGCCAAACTGCGGATCCCGCAGCAGACACTCCCGTGGGGGTTATTACAGGCTGGAGGAGCCGCTTTGCTCCTCTCTGGCCTCCGAGTTTGCCTTCGTGCAGAACACGGAGAGCCAGCGGTGAGCGCCAGGGCCGCCTGCCGGGAGCCGCCGGGAGCGGGAGCGGGAGCGGGGTGGGGCGCGTGCCCGGGTGTGCAGAGCCCCGCGCGTGCCCAGGTGTGCAGAGCCCCGGGTGTGCAGAGCCCCGCGCGCCCGGCAGAGGGCGCCGCAGACCCGGCAGGTGCCCGCACGCGCCCGGAGCCCGTCCCCGGGATTTGGGGTTGGTGAAGGATTTGGGGTTAGGGAAGGGGTTTGGGTTTCCTCCCCTTCCTGCCCTCCCAGGCCTTTCTCTTCAGGCACGAGGGTACAGCAACAAGCCAAACCAATTCCAGCTTTCCAGGAGGAGCTGCCCAGGGCTTAGCCGAGGTCATTTGGCACAGTGAAAACTCGTCAGGATGCTCGCAGGGTCGGGGCTGGTGCGGGGCTGCCACCTCACTCCCCGGGCTCTAGGGGATGCTGAGCCTGTCAAGGCATGGGGCCTTCAAAGTAATGTGGTGCCTTGGTACCTCTGGATTGTGGTACAGAACTAAGTAGAGATTTGTTCTCAAATATTTCTCTAGAAATACAACAGAATTTTGCCCCTCTTGCTTTGAGAAGGGATTCAGCTCAGATCACTTTGCTCTGGAAATTGAACATTTAAGAGCATTGGTACTTGGTGTGAAACCACAAGACCAGAGTTCGCAAGAGCAGAGAAAATCAAAGCAGCAGCAGAACTGCATCTGTGCTGAATGAAGGAAAGCCTCTTGAGCTGGCCCTGCAGGCTGACATAAGGAACTGCATTTATATTTGACATTTGTCTGGAAAGCGTGATAGGCCTGTGCCAAAGGGATCTTCTGACCACATCAAGGAGGAAAACCAGATTCTGAGGCTGGCCACAGTTTTCTTTAGAATCCCTTTCTGTGCCTCATTTATTTACCTCTAAGTGAGGGATTATGTTTTCTGTTCACATCTTTGTCTCTTGTCTGTTTAACTTAGGAGTTGTTTGGATAAGAGAGACTTCTTTAATAAAGGCTTAGATGCCACTGTAGTGCACAAATGAAGATAATTTAAACATTTCCAGGTTCCCATAAATATTCCAAATGTTATTTTCCTTATATTTCTCCATAAATGCTACTGAGTTATGTTTTGTTTAAAGTGTGATTTAAGATAATTGGTTAGAATACTGGCTTGTTTCTGAATAATAAGTAGTTAATAATGTCTGCTGTTGAAGCCAAGAACTATTATAGATTCAAGAAAAAAACAGGCTAAAAAAAACCCCTCAATGCCTTCTTTCTTATGAATTACTAGGCAGAAGTGATACTAAAAAGAGGAAACCCTTCTCACCACACCACAGTGCAGAGAATGTCTTCCCAGAAAATGTGAGGATCCCTGTTCAGGGGAGTCTGGGGGCTGCCGCTGGCCTAGTTTCCTTGGGTAAAGAGCTCCATAGGAAAAGAGTAATTTCAGAAGTTCTCCATCCACACAGATGGACATCTTGACTTCATTTCTATTGCAGTCTGCTGCCAAAAGAGCTCATGATCTGGCCCATGTACCATGCTGTGGACAGCAGCAGTTCTGTTTGAATCGAGCCCTCTGTGTCTGATGGTGGAGCTGAGCTGCACAGAGCCCCCTCCTTGCACAGGCGAGGCTCCTGGGCAGGGTCTGACCCTGCTCTGGGGCTCTGCTGGGCAGGGTCTGACCCTGCAGTGTGTGTGTGAGCGGCCAGGGCCAGGGCTGTGCTGGTGTTCATGGGTTCCAGCAGAAGCTGCAACACTTGGGTTGGCCAAATGCCATCCTGTCAGCTCTTCACCAAACACAAACCTGTGAGCAGGTCAGTCCACTTCCAGCTTCTGTAATGTCTCATGATCCAGTGGACACAGTCAATAAACCTGGGGATGCCAAGGGGTCTTTGCACCTTCCCCCAGGAGGTAAATGCCCTCCCAGTTGCTGCCTTCCCATTGCAGTATTGTCACTGTGCAAGCACCAAGCTTTCCCCAGGCTCCACAATAACCCCTGGCAGGGAGTTGGGCACCACTGCATGTGAGTTACACACAGACACACACGGATGGAGGCACTCACCCCCACATCAACCCACAGAGTTATACATTTGTGTATCTCAAACTTCCCTTGCTTTATTGCAAGCCTTTGCTATGAATATGCTTCATTAGAGCCTAGTCAGTTGGTGCTCAGATTATTGCCATGATGGATTCTGTTTAATTAGATTTTTATTTGTGCTGGAGTAGAGTCAGGACAGGATTCTCTAGTCAGCACATCAAATTCATCTGTGAGAACACTAAGGTCAGAGGAATGGCAAACTGCAGGCCAGATTTAGTGCTGATTTATACAATCACAGAAGCGTGCCACCCCTAGTTCCTGTTTGTTCTCAGAGCGTGCCCATTGTAGGTGCTTCACTTGAGTATCAGAACTACCTGAACTTTTGGGATCAGCGTGAAGGAAATCACGTGGCAAGTTCACACCTCCCTTAGAGGCCAGGTGGCCTTGGGGCTGTGTCACAGACCTTTTGGAAGGTAGGAGGGGACTTTCTCAGCTGCTCCTTTTCCTTACATGCCAGTGACCTCACAAAAACCAGCACAGCTCTCTGGACTGAGGCAGCAGCAAACACATATCTCAGTCTTGTGACACGCCACATCGGGACCAAAGTTCTGCCCAAACTCTTCTCATTGCTGTTATCTGCAGTGGACCTTGGAATTTTTTTTTTGGTTTTTTTCCTTTCCTCTGATGCAATTAAGATGAAGCAATATTTTAAGTCTTTCTTCTGGACTTGTTCCTTCTGCAGTGACCACAAGGAGCTGGTCATAATTAATAAATATCACCAAACACCCTAACGGCTCCTGGCCAGTTGCCCCAGAAGGTGTGAATTTCCACTGTTAATAACGTACACTGACAGATTCTTCCCCATCTAATTTCAGTTCAAGTTTTCCATCCTAGCATTTATTCTGGTACAAGAGTTTTACTACAATTGCTGTTATATCAGGAGGCAGATTGAGATAGTCTTCCCAAAGAAGCGCTTGCCTTTTGAAGCAGGAGGGGAGAGGAGCATCAGTGAAACCTTAGTGGCTTGGTCAAATGCTCTCCATGAGGTGACCTGGGCTCACACGGGGGGGGCAGTGGTCCGTAGCTGCACAGCTGTAAGATGGAGCTGTGTGTCAGGCACCTGAAGAAGTGGGCAGAACTCTCCAATTAAATGGGAGAAGTTCCTCCCCTTAGTGTGCAGGGGGCAATGGGAGTTTGTATAGGCTGAGAAGTGAACTCAGAGAGGGAGAGGGGATTATGATTTCTGTTCAGGGAACCCCAGTGTAGCAACTCTTATTAGAGCCCGTAAATAAATATTTTTCTCCTTGATGCAACAAAGCACTCAGCCAGCTGTAATAAAAGTGAGCATTCAGAAACTTCTAATCTCATGTTAGAAATAAATCATATCTGCCCCAGAACTTCTGTCTGGAATTAGCTGGTTACACAAGGCATAACCTTGCTGATAACTAACAGTGTTATCATGACTTATCTGAAGTTTACTCTGGCTTTCTTTTGGTTTTAGTACATCAATAATTAGGGCTGTTCTGATCCAGCTCATTGCAGTGGGATTTGGGTATAGAGCAGTGTTTATAAAACAAACTTGTCCTTGTGCAGAAGCCAGCATCCCACAGAAACCCTGCCTGCCTTACTCAGGTGGTTCTAATCTGAAATAATTACTTGGATAAACAGTTTCTGCCTGACACCTCTACCAGATTTCCCATGGGATCTTACGTAACCTCTGTCCTTTATGAGACTATTGTAATATATAAGGAAAAGGTCACGGGATTCATCCACCCTACTTCTGCAGTGCTCCAATGAAGTCCTCATCTAGCAGTGAAACAACGAACCCCACACAATACTTAGCAGTGTTACTCAGTCATGATTCAACTAAAATGCCACATATGAATGCAGAAAATAAACAGTTTTCAGAGCATTCCAGAGAAACTTCCTCACGGCTGAAGCTCCAGTTTTCTCTTGGACTTGCTTCTCTCCATCACTGTTTCAGCCAGCCACTTCAGGCAGTGCCTCAAGCACAGGCCACTTTGTCCCCTGTTCCTGCATCCTGAGCCCTCCTTCCCCCTGCCCCCCACCTGAGGGCCAGCCTGGATGGCCTCATGGGGATGAGCCCTTTCTTAGCTGTTGTCCTTTGCTTGTTCCCTTTCCCCCCCTGACAGCAGGTACTGAACACCAGCTGGGAGGGGCCATGTGCCTCGCCCTGCTGAAGGGCCCAGTTTGTGCTGTGGTCACAGCTGGGAACTGCTGGGGATGTTGGGGATCAGGCCTCACCTTGTGGTGTCCCACCATGGCAGGAAGAGGCTTGTAAACGTGGTACATTATTATAAATAGCCTCACTAATGAGGAAAGCTTGTGTACTTGGTCTAACACTTATCATTTGTGTCCTGGGAGAAAGGTTAGAGCAAACAGAGGAACTCCTGCAGGCAGAGCTGGGAGAAGCAGCTTTCAGAGGTGGTGAAAGGGGGAGCTCGGATGTTGTTCTCTTCCTCCACTTCCATAAATCAGAGCTTCTGGTGAACACAACCCGAGGGGACCCTTTAGTAAGCCTCTCCTGCAAGACCCCACACTGAAGTCCTACTTGCTGACCCAAGGCTGGAACTGTGATCTTGCAGAAACAGGCTCATGGCAAGCCTAGCTTTTAGCTCAGCTCATGAAGGTGCTTAAATAAGCAGATTTGCAGCTCACACATGCTTATAACACTGTCATGGCTTTAGAGAGCTCTGTTAGCATCTGTCTGGGAGCACAAACCAGGCCTCACCGGCTCAGCCTGGAACGCTGCAGCCAGACAGTGTTGATAAATCAGTCACCAGATGACACAGCAGAAAACTTTTATACAAGTTTTTAATACAAAATTCAACAAAAATATATATAATCAGGCATTTTATGCAATGCATACATTCTTTATATCTGCAGGTACAGATAAATAACAGAAGGCAAAACCAAGTATTTTGCTTATCTTTGGCCATTAACCAATAATCACCCCCAAACAGATATTATAGGGTTAAAGGATAATAAACTGAGTCTGCAAATGTCTCTCATTACAGACACAGTATCAGGCAATATAGTAGTCAGATTTTCAGAAATGTAAGGAAATAGTTCTCTAACACTGCCCAATACTGAAATTTCACCTGGTTTGCTGCTATGGAGCATAAGGCCTTCAGCTGACTCAGGCATGGTCCTGGGTTACATTAGATACACTGCACCCCTTTTAACCTCCTGCCTTTCCCCACACACTGCTCTCTACAAAGCCACGCTGTACCTCCTCACAAATAAACTAGCACAAAGTCTGACCTGGGGGCAGCTTTCTGCACCCCAACCAATGTACAGAAGGAAGCTTAACTGCTCTGTAAGTCAATAGTTTTCCTACCTCAGTGTGCCAGAACAGCTGTCCTTCCACTTACAGCTCAGATGCATCATGGCTCTACCAAAGCAATATATACATGAGACACATGAAAAATCATACAAGCAATTTTTAAAGGTACACTGATAACATGTAGCAGCTTATGTCTATATATGTACATGTTTTCACAGTTACATTTTAGAAAATTGAGAACACCAGGAATACTTCTACTGTGTTTTCTATAAATAGTAAAAAAAATTACTTGTCAGGCATTTTGATAAAATAGTATTTAGGTTATCACTTTAAATAGCTCTTGAAAACCTACAGAGTTTTAAGCTTAAAGGCTGTACAGTTTGAGGATTCTGTAAAGTGTTTGTAGCCAGTTTCAGCAGCTGGGCCATCTCCCAGTTGTTGGTTTCGTTTTTTTGATTTCTTCTCAAATAACTCAAATCTGGTAACAAAGGAACTCCACCACTTTGCCCGGGATAGGCAAGTTCTTGACTTGGCTGGTGGGCATCACCCTGCGGATGGCCATGCGACACAGGTGCTGCAGGCTGGACACCTGGCTCGGGGTTGCCCAGAAGTACAAGCTGCCATCCTGGGTCCTGCACAAAACCCACAAAACCCTCCAAGTTATTCCACGTGAACCAGCTCAGCCTGCTACCAACTCACACACACATGACTAGGTAGGGGACTTGCTGGTGCTCAGTTCCAGCTGCTCCCGATCCCGATTTACTCCAGTTCCTATTTTAAGCTACAGCAGCACAATAAGTAACTTGTCTATGCAACAGGAGCAGATCTCCCAGCAGCTACTGCTGTGCCACCTAACACACAACAACTGCCCTCAGCTATCTGATGGGTTTCTTCCAATCTTCATGTTTTGGGTCTCTCACATATTTATTTTTAAAGATAAGAAATGAGTTTATCAGCTGATTGATTTTACTGCTATTCCAGGCATGTTTAAACAAACAGTGCCAGTCAGAAGGACCAGGCTGCAAGTCACAACTGAAGATTTTCAGAACACTGAGCCACTGTTTTCAATCTCTTGTGTTACCATCATATTTTAGAAAGGAAAAGAAGTCTGTACTTGCCCTGCAGCCAGAACACTGCCATCAGTAGAGAAAGTACAGCAGAGTCCATTGTTCAGAGGTGCAACTTGTACAGGGTATTCTTCATCAATTCTCCAGAACCTCACCATTCTGAGGGGGAAGGACAACACAGGAAGTTATCAGAGTAGGTTTTTAACTGTGCTTGGTGTTTTCTGTATGCTGCACAAGAAACTAGTCTGGCGCACAGCTCAGGCGCCAGGAGCCCAAGCTGACAGTGCTGAGAGGTTCCTGTGCTAGGGCAGGAAGGCAGGAGGGGCAGCAGCCCATGCCCACACTCACTTGTCGTCGGCCAGGCTGGCCACGTGCAGCCCGTCGTGGCTGAAGCACACGGAGCGCACCCAGCGGTCGTTGGCGCCGCCCGCGAAGATCGGCGTGGGCGGGGGGAACAGGTGCCTGTGGACAGAGACATGCTCAGGGACACAGCCTCAGCCAGGACAGCAGAGCTCAGGCACTCACAAACAAACAGTGTTTGACCAGTTCACCATGGATTCGGCAGTGGGGACTGAACTGCCGTGTGCTCTTCTTGTTTAACAACTTAGCACTATTAAAATACCAGTGCTGTAAATTCGCTCTCAGATGGAAGAACAACCTCTAGCCTCTGCCACTTTAGGACTTCCATCAGCCCCTGCTCATTTCCAAGCCCACTCTGGGAGACAGTTTCCAGATTTGACTGCTTTACTTACCCAAATTCCCTAAGAATCACTCCAATATGTGGATCCCAGACATAGACTCGAGTATCGTAAGATGCAGTAGCCAGTAACGCTCCATCAGGAGAGAACTCACAAGCTACAACATCATTGTGATGGCCTTCAAGTTTCCGTAACATGGAGTATTTATCCATATCCCAGAGGAAAACCTGGAATTAAATGAGCTGATGTTATAGCTCTGTTCAGAGAGGCAATGAAGCATTTAATTTCTTTTTAAAGTATAGCTAGTCTTATTTAGGATTATATTAAAATCAGGTATTATGAATTACTACAATTAAGAAATATGCTCAGTGTCATACTCAGATTAAAATCAAAGTTTTTTAAAAAAATAATTAAAGCAGACATGCAAGTTCTAATTCAAATTTGTTAAATGTTATTAACAAAATAAGCCAAAATATAAGATAAAGGCAACACAATTTAACCATGTAGCTTACTGAAATTCATGTATTACAAAACTATTTTATTAAAATATTCAGAAATAAATAGGGTTAAACTCTACAGTCCCCTCTTTTCAGTAACTACCAAAATTTTAAGAAATATACAGACAGAAAATGTAAGGTTAACATATTGTTACTCCAGTGGCATCCCTTTGAGTTTAAGATCACTTGTTTACAATTGCTTGGATCACCAACGTCAGCCTAGGAAGAGAAACAGATACTGCAAGCAAAAAGAATTTTCACAGCCAAAAGTTATGTCTTTGGCAAAACAACAGGGAAGTCTAACCACATTATTAGAAAGAATTTAGTCATTTAAAATCAAGTCAACAGTAACAAACAACGTTAATATTACAATTTACCCGACTAATTGCATAGTGTATTGTAAGAATTCATGGAATATTACAGTATTTTACATGCAGTTGTACATTATATATTATCAAAATAAGGACTGTGCAGAATTACTTAATAGGAACTATCCATGTACTGCAGCATGGTATTACAGGAATATAAGTCTTTAGCAAAAGCTGTTATGTCCCTCAAAGAGCTCACTAGCGGCCTTGATTTTTCCCTTGACAGTTTTACTGCACAGGTTAAATTCTGACATCTTGGATAAATTTATGTTTGACCAAAACAAACTCAGCCTTAGTGCCTCCCATACCGCCTAACTCTGAACCATTTTACAATCAGTTATAAACATGTTCACTAATTTTTCCAAGGAGACCCCAACATTCTATAAAACTGGTAACTAAGTTTGAGGAGTCAGTGTGTTTCACTGCTGTGAAAATTATTAAAAAAAAAAAAACAACAACAAAAAAAAAAAAGCAAGCAAGCAAGCAGACAGTGGACATGGAGCAGCACCTGCGTACGTACAGGACCCCTTGCAGCCGAGGGCAAGGTTACTTCGTCCTACGGTACAGACGGTACAGCTCGCTGGGCTGGCGGCCAGAGCTGCCACTCTCTGCCCGCCAACACCACTGTGCTCCTCAGAGTGGTGCCAGCTTAACTCAATCACACCAATATTGCTGCCACCACCTGTGACAGGGAAAGCAAGAAGCTTATGGAAAACACACAGCCTCCAGACAGCAATGTACACATCCCCCTCTGCTCCACTACAGAGCCAAACCCCAGAGCTCGGCTGTGCTCACCGCGGTGGACAATGCCTCTGAGCACTCCCACAGGAGTGATGGCCAGTGCCTGAACTGGGCTTTTGAGGCGCCACTACACTGCCTACAGAGCCTCTGGAACCAGGCTGAACTCCCTTTCTGGTCTGCCCTAACTCTTCAGTGCCAGGAGTAGCTTATGGCATACATGCATCACCTGCACTGCTTTCAGTTCTCTAGCAGGGCATTAGGATGGAAGCAAAACCAGTGTGCTACTCTTCCCTCTAACTCTTACAACAAAATGCCATTGGTAGGGGAAAACAGGGAGAAATGTTTTTGTTCAGCAGGAGATGTCCTGACTGGCTCAGACTTTGTGAAGTCTTTCTCATTGAGCACAAAATAGGAAGGACAAAATCAAAACCAAAATAGTTTTATGCATTAATCTAAGTATCTTTTAACACTGGCAGCTTTAGTGGTCTTTGTTTTATGCCATGACCCTGTGCAGACCTATTTCTCCACACTTACAGCCTCTTCAACTAAAAGCAGTGCAAGTTCCATTCACAAATCAGGGTCTCAATGCACCATTTGCCAGTTTAATTTCATGCACTTTCACATCATCATCAAACATTAGAAGTTCATGACACCGAGCACAAGCTTAATGTTACTTAGATTTAAAATGATTATGCACACAATTCAGGAGAATTAAGGAACAAGAAACTCTGACACATACTGCTTTACTAGCTCCAACAGAACAGAGGATGGAGGAGTCTGGAGAGAATGCACAGCCATACACCCAGTTCGGATGGCCTCTCAGCACCTTCATCATGTTTCCTAAACAGAAAGGAGTCGCTGTTAGAATTGGTTAAATATTACAAAATTCAGATGGAAAAGCTTTTCTAAATTAGTTATTCCTTTGTGAAATTGTGTATTATTTTCCCAAACTTCTTGCAGAGTCATTCTGCACAGAAATAAAACCCCTGGGATGCAGCATCTACTTCCATGTCCCTATTCAGAAAGGTCATTTCATGCACTCCTAGCCCAATACCTGCTTCTGTCTCCAGGGTTCAGACAGATAAGGAATTCCAAGGGGGTGCAGTGAGTGACTAAAGAATTCCAAGTGCAGAGTGAGTGACTAACTGAACACGCAGTTTTTAAGCAATCCTGACCAACTGAGTCTAGAGCAATAAAAGAAGTGAGTACATGGATACTTCTTTCGGGTATTACAGCAGATAAAGTCCAGACATTACCATCATCTTTCAGGTCCCACACTCGCAGGGTTTTGTCTCTGGACGCAGACACAAGAATCAGGCTGCCATCAGGGGCAAAGGTTAAATCTCTGACAACTTCTGTGTGGTCCATCAGGTTAAGGAGGAGTTTTCCTATTACGTGAGAACACCACAATTTAACATGAAGGACTACTGTACTTAGATCAAATGCTTTATGGATACAAATATTGAATATAAAATTACAGCATGTAAAGACAATTTTCTTGGTAGAAATGTCCCTACAATAAGCAGCACATGGATCCTTTCACTCTCCTGTATTGAGAGGTAACTCTTGGAAAAGCTACAAAATCTATATACTAGAACCTCAGAAATAAGGCAAGACTTCTCTTTTGATAGACATACCTGTTCTAAGCTTCAGTTTACAAGGACAAATTACTCAATAGTCATTTTTCTTAACTGAGTTCTCTCCAACCTAGCAGCTGTGCTACCAGCAAAACTGAAAGTCCCTAAGTTCAGATTCAGTCTTTTTGAGTAATTCATTTTCTTTTTTAAAAAAATAAAAGGTCCTTATCAACATAAACCAGCATTTTCATGCTTTTAAAGTACGGTAAAACTAGGAAGACTATTGAGTAAACAACCAACGTATGTATGCACACATTTAATTATCTTGTGTCTTCCATCTCTCATATCTCAAAGCATGACGTGCCTCTCTTGTTCCTTTGGCAGTTTTTTGTTGCTTCTGGTTGCAGGAGCTCATGCTTTTTTAATATTTTTTAGTTTGTATTGAAGGTTCAGTTCCCAGTTACAATTCTAGAACCGATTCCTGGTGTATACTAACAATATTATTACTGCAAGAAGCGTGAGCTGGCACCTGACCGTGACAAGGAACGTTTGGACAACGCTCTCAGGGACACGGTGGCAGTGCTGGGGCGTCCTGAGGCAGTCCAGGAGCTGGACTGGACGCTGCCCGTGTGTCCCTGCAGCTCAGGATCTCCCGCTGTGCCCTCAGCTCCTCTCCACTCACCTGTGTAGACATCCCAGATCTTGATGCGGCCGTTGTTGAGGCCGGTGGCGAGGAGCAGCTGGTCCTGCCCGAACTTGAAGCGGTGCCACTCGATGTTGACGCAGCGGCTCTGCTTCTCGGGCACCGAGGAGCCGAAGGCCAGGCTCCACACGATGTCCCCGCAGTCGATGATGTGCTCGCAGGGCTTGTTCTTCTGGCTGCCCTCGCTGCTCTGCCGCGGCAGCCGCGTGCCGACGGCGTTCGCGCCATTCTTTGTGCCGTGCAGCAGGCTGCCAAGACAACACAAAGCACAGTACGGCACCGGGTATGGCGAAAAACCAACGTTTTCTTCAAGGTGTAATGAAATCTGGGACTTGTCATGATGTACATCTCCGAGGCCCAAAACGGTGCATTTTTACTTTAAAATTATAAAAGTGGCTTTTTCTTATAACTGAGAAAAATTACCAGCACCTGGAAACCTTCCAACACAAAATAATACTAATACTCTGTATACAGTTTTATCTCTGTAGAGAGCAAGATACTAACTTAACCTACTGCAAAATCCAACCGTTTTGAAGCATTTACAGAAAAATGAGCCACAAAAATTTCTAGGATTTTCTGCTAAATGAGTGAGAAGTTTCTTGCAATTCCCTTACATGTGTTAAACCTTGAAAAGAGATACTGAGTGTCCAGCACATGGAAAACAATTAACCACCCCCAAAAGGGGGAAAAAATGGGTCAGAGAAATGTAACCAGCTACAAAACTGCAGAGGCCAGCTACCAACTTCGCTAACATGCAACCTGCAAGTGCCAATAAAATGTGTGTTTTGGAACTCCGCTTGCATTCAAACAAGGATGATAAGGAAAGAGGTCTGCCTTTAAGTAAATTCCTAAAAGGTAAAGCCAAACAGCGTTGTGATAGGAAGTGTAAAGGGCCAGATCTGCCCATGACACTAAATTCCCCTTTCATGCTAACTTCCTCTTAGTTTAGAGTTAATTGATTAACAAGTCACTCCTCCATAGGCTTTGTGAGGTTGCAATAGCTGTTCCTCTTGCTGGCCACACAGAAAGAGACAGAACAGCTGTTATTTTAAGGAATACATTTCTCTCCAAGGTGTCAAAGCCTAGAAGACCAATACATGCGTTTTAATCGATTTGAAGCTATCTCCTGTTTTTCAGGTGCACTGAAAGCCATAGCGGTTTGTCTTACAAGTTGTTGAGGCACTGTGCCCAGGGGACCAGCTTCACTATGCGATGTCCCTGTGACCACGCCAGGTACGAGCCATCGGGAGCGAACGCGACCGTCCAGTTCTCCCGGCCGCACTTCTTGTCGAAGGGAGACGTGGGGGCCAGGAGCTCTCCTACCGTGCGCGACCGAGCTGGGGGGACAGAGGAGATCCGTGAGAGGGAGAGCCGTGAGAGGCAGAGCCGTGCAGCGCCTTACACCGGCTGCACGGACACCCGCGCGTCACCCTGCTTTGTTTCACGGCCATTAACGCGATCGGGAGAGGGCCCGGTGTCACCGCATAACCCAGCAGGGATGAGCCCCTGCAGGGAAACACGCGGTGCGGAACGAACTGCTCGCAATGTGGGCGATGCCGCAGCCGGTACGGTACGGT
>VXBC01012174.1:757234-769286 GCA_013399945.1 Ploceus nigricollis | reverse complement strand
GGCCTCCCGGGGCCCCGCCTGGCCCTGCCTGCCCTGTCCGGCCTCCCGGGGCCCTCCCCGGCTCTGCCCACGCGCAGCCGTTCGCGCTCCTGCCCCCGGTGCGCTGCCCGTGCCCGGCCGTGCTGCTTTCGCGGCGCGGTTCGCGGCCTGACCCCGTCCTCCCGCCGTGCGCCTCCCTGGTTCAGGGACTGTTCTGTCTCCTATTCCTACCAGAGTAGGAGACTTTCTGTACGAGTGTTACTTTATATACGAGTGTAGTTCAGCATTTAAATCCAGCAGCATCTGGTTTATCATCAAATTTTGAATTTGCTCTTAATGGAGTTGTTCACAAGGAACTTGGAGAAAGAGACCCTGAGAGTCCCTCATTCTCTGTGATTTCTGTATTAACATCTCTATGCATCCCTCTCTCCTTCCATTACCTCTTTTCTCCTTTTGCATATCTAAATTCTGCCCCTCTTCTAGACGAAGTGACTCTTCCTTGCTTTGTCTATGGACTTCAGAGAAGCACCCAGCAGGATAATTAACGACAGATAACAACTGTGATTTCATTCCAAAGCAGTGGCCTCACTGGCGGACGCATTGCAATAGCCATGGGATCAGCTATTCAGCTGCAGCAAGAGCCAGGAACTACCCCAGTGTGAGCAAGGCCAGCAAAGCATTTTTTAAATTATGCAGTGATACGATGTGAAAGAAAGGAGCAGGGAGAAGTTTGGCATGTTCTTCGGGATGTGAACACTAGCATGGATTAGTGCAGGTTTGTATAAATTCCTCTAGCACATCGTAGCACTTATTTGAAACAAACGGCACAATCCTGTTCCTGCTCTGTCCATCCCCCACTGCCAGCTGAGGGAACAGCCCGGAGCAGCTCTCTGCAGCTAATCCCTGGACAATTCCTTGCAACAAGGCAGACTTGTAGCCAGTGAATATTGTGAAATGCTGCTTGGAATTGCTCATGGGTTGTGGATGTTTGAGCCAGGCCAGCCCAGAGCTGAGCTGACTCACATAAGGATTCTCTGGAGGGTCAGAGCTTCGCTCAGAGCCAGCACACAGGGCTGACCCTGGGCGCTCTTACAGCCAGCAAACTGCAGCTTTGGCTCACTCAGCTTCGCAGGGCTGTTACCACACTGCTTGCTGCCTTTCTCACTTCTTTTGCTCCAGTCCACATTTTGTGCGTTACGGACACAAAGGCAGGAAGGGATATGTAAAACCCCAGGGGTTTCCAAGCTTGTTAGAAATTGTTTGGTGTGACAGGCTGTCCTGGGGACGTTGGTAGCACCTTCTCTGTTCGGGCGGGGCTGGAAGGGCTTGTCCTTGTGTCTGAAGCCAGAGAGGGTGAAAAACTGTGTTCTGCCTGCAAACTGCCAACTCCTCCCCTCTGCTTAGTAAAAATGTATCTCTCCGAAATTCAGTCCAAACTTGAGGAGATTAAGAAGCCGCACTTTCCTTCCTGGGGACTCTTGCGTTGTTTATTTTCCTTGCAAGTGGCATATGCAGGGTGATTTTTCAAATGATTTTTCAGTTCTTCCTGGGTGAGGTGTGGCTGTGGGATCCAGGGTATGTGACCCCAGGCTGTCACATACTGCCAGGGCCTGCAGCGGGTGGCTCAGGGTGATTTATTTATGGGTTTTCCATTGTCTTCCTTTAGGGATGCAGCTGCCAAGCCGGCACAGGGCTGCTCAGCTGAGAAGCTCACAAACTTGGTGCCATCTTTCTCCATCAAGTCTTTGCTCACTGCAATAAGCTTTCACAAGTGAAAGGGCTTTTGTCCTTTTTGCCTCTCCTGGAAATACCTTCCGAGTTCCAGGCTATGGAGCTTTTCCCCAGGCTGCTGGAGCACCAGGATCTGCTGATTTCACATTTCCATATTCTGACATGGTGAATTAGTTCTACCCATTTTCTTTGCTTTGTCTTCTCTTTTTCAGGCCCACAAGTGATGTTCCTCCTCCTCACAGCTGTCGTTCTATAGAGCACTCCTGGCAAATTAGTAACAGTTAAGGCCAGTCACACTTAAATCCAAGGTAGCTCATCTGTGCAATAGTGCTTGCCATTAAAAATTATGCTATTTTTAGTCTACACTGTTAATTATTCACAAGCTTCTGTTTGAGAACCTCTTGGGGATGGAGAAAGTTCAGCCTCAGGCCATGGAGGCAGAAGAGAAGGTGAAAGGAAAACACAATGGAAGAAAGAAGGAGCTGGTAAAGAAGGTTGAGGAGGAAAAGGGCTCACAGTGAAATGAATGGTGAGCAGCAGAGGAATGAGACAAGAAAGTGCTGCCAGGAGTTGGACTTCAATGATCCTTGTGGATTCCTTCCAATTCAGGACATTCAGGGATTCTGTGATCCTAGGGAGGTCCAAGTGACAGCTGCCCCCAAGCTGAAGGGTTAAAAAGTCAATATGCAAGTAAAGCAACAGCCCAGCCCTGCAAGGAGCTGTTAGAGTGCAGGGGACCTTGCACACGAGGCTCTGCCAGCTCTTGGTCTGTACATACAGACCAATACATTTTCAAAACTCTCAGCAGTCTTTGGCCCTGAGTGTCTCCTGCCCCCCTTGCTCGGTTGCTGTGCCATGAGGTGCTGCTGGGCCTGGCACCAAGCTGTTGCTTCATTTCCCGTACGTGTTGTTGTGTGCCTGCTGACTACGAGCAATATTGGCACCACTGTGGCCCTGGATAGTTTGCAGTCTAAACAGACAAGGCAAACAGCAGTTGGGAGGAGGAACAGGGGGATGAGGCCACTTTCTCAGGGTCATCATGGAGCAGTCAGGATCATAACTGTGTGATTTTCCCACAGGCACCAGATAAGGCTGCCTCCCTTCCTGGAATTCTGGGCTGTCATTTCTCTCTCCCCTTTTGTCCATTGCTCTGTGACCTATTTACCATTGCTTCTTGTGAAGAATTTTAGGTGATTCTAAATTGATGTACATCTGGTACTTAAGGGGTTAATTTGTAAAGGTCTGCTAAAAGAGTGTGCAGTGGAAAAGTTGCACAGATGGAATATCAGACCATGGGAATTTTTTCTCTGCTTTTTTTTTTGGTCTTGTTGGGATTTTACAATTTTTGGAGCACGTCTTTGGGTATAATAAATAGAGCAGATGGCTCAGTGTGTGTGGGGAATTCAGTGCTTCCATGATGAGTAGCTGCACTGAAATAACGGAGACAGAAGTTTGGGGTTATTCCTTTTAGATTCAAACCATCTCTTCTCTGTAAGCCAGCCATGAGTGCCTTGTAAGGGAGCTGCTTTCAGAAATATCTGTGCTAAATTTACCCTCCGAGGGTACAAGAGGTCTTATCACAGATGGCTGAAGTGACACTGAGAGTTTTGGGCTGTCCTAAACAAGGGCAGGGGCAAAGGAAGCTCTGCAAGTGCTGAGGAGCCGGGTGCTCAATTCTCCTGGTCCCACCAGGCATTGGCCAGAGCAGGCTGGGATTGGGAAGCTGGTGTAAGACCAGAGGAATTCAAAGTAGTCACATAACAAGTCAGAAAAAGGGCTGTGTCCTGGCCAGCTCTGAGTGTACAGATCACAAGACAGCAGAGAATGTTCTGAATTGTTCCAAAGCTGAATGCTTTTGTGTTAATATGAAATATTTACCTTTTTTTTAAAATATCTGACCCAAGGCAGAGCTTTACAGTGGCTGCTGCTAACCTGGGGTGCAAGCAGTAATAAACTGCTGAACATGTTCACAATGGAATGGAAAGAATATTTTTGGGTGTGGTGGTTTTTTTAGGTTTGTTTTTTTTTTTTAAATGTTTTGGCATTGGACTATCAGGATTGCGCAAACAGAGGGAAAATCAATGGCATGGAGGGTGTAAATAAATCATCTATAAATTCAACTTATAGGAAAACAGGTTGTGTTTAATAGGAAAAACAAACGGGATAGACTCCCTGCATTCTGTAGAGGAGATCAATAAAATAATCAGGACAGAAGAAGTCAGCTTGTTGGGAATTGCTGTGTGTGACAGCTTCTGCCTGGAAACAGCCGAGGCTGCATTCCTGCTGCGGAGAGTTGGGAAAGAGCAGGTTGCTTATAGATAAAGAGTGTTTGCTCACAGATCAAACAGCTCGAGGTGGGTCTGAGCTGGTGTTGAACTGAGCTTGAAAATATTTGGGTGGCTTGTGTCCAGCCCTGTTGCTACAGAGAACCCATGCAGAGGACTACAGAGGAGGTGCAGAATCTGAGAGAAATGGACATTTTTTGAAAGTGGAGGTTGGGCAAGCAAATTTCTCCTAGTCCCCATTTATGGGTTGTAAAAATGCTGTAAATAGGTGTAAGAGGAGAGAATACAGACCCTTCCCTTCTGTGATACCCTGAGGAAGTGTGGCTGTGCTTGCCCAGTGAGTGCAGGGTAAGGCTGGTGTCACCCTTGGTGGTGACACCCCGTGCACAGACACACAGGGAGGGAGCTTTCAGCAGAGCTGCCCGTGCTGTACCTTTCAGTGATGGCCTCTCCAGGTCTGGCTGACCCCAGGTCTCTGTTCCTCACACTCCTGTGCAGGTGTGAGTGCTGGTTGGCTCACAGCTTTCTGGGGCTGGCAGAACACTCTGGCAAGAGACACAGTTAAACTCATACTGCAAATGGAGCTGTGATCATGTGCGTGTGCCTTATGAGAGCACAGCCCAATCCACAGGGTAAAGGAATAAGCCACAGCACCACAGACCCTGCTGTTTGGCTGCCCCACATCACAGCACAGGCTTTGTTTCTTTATGTCTGTTCCTAAAGAGCCCTGGGTACAGAGGCACCAGGGCTGTGCCTGTGTAATTCACCTCCTGCATCACCTTTCTCTGCACTGCACGTCTGGCTCTGATCAGCCAGCCAGGGTCACTCCAGTGAGTCTGAGAGCTCTTAAGGGAAGGCCCTGCCCTCTGCATTAACGTAATTGCAGGTTATTTGTGAGGTTCCTTCCATGGCTTACTTCCTGAAGGTCTGGCACAGAAATCCGGTTTTGTAATTTGAGCTCTAACGAGTGGCTGGATGTAATTATGGGCTCCATTATCCCAGCAGCCTCTGTAGCACGGAAAGTAAAAGCCCAGTGTTGCCACTATCACTGAAAATACAGCAGTTGGCAGCTAATAATTCCCTTGTGCAAGCAGTGTGCAAGGCAGTGTGTGCACAGGTAGGTAGGACCCAGGTTCACTGGGGCCTGCTCTGGTCTGTTTTGTAAATGTTTCCCAAAAGAGGCTGACGAGATTTCTGCTTAAACTCTCATTATAGCTCTCCTGAAGGCACAGATTGCACACAAAATGTGTAACAAGATTAATAGGTTCCCCACTAAAGCAAAGCAGGATTTGGGGGAGCATAATTTACCTTTCTGCCAGGTGTCATAAATGGGGGACGAGCTGGACCTAAGGACACAGGGATCAGCTGCAGAACAAAGGAACTCAGGGCTGGCTGAACACGGGGTGTCAAGGCAGCTGAACACTGGGAATGGCTCTGGGAATGCTCTGGTCACTGGGAAAAGGCTGCTGGGAATTAAAGACATGGGACAGAGAGCACATTCCTGCCAGAGCTGACCTGTAAGGCAATCTGCAGCCATGCTCCGAGGCTGCATCCTGCTGCAGACAGGTCAGCTGCTGCCGAGCCGGGGGAAGGGCAGTCCAGGAGGGGCCCTGCTCCAGGGCAGGCTGCTGCTCGCCCTCCACAACGCTGCCTGTTCCATCTTTTCAGGTTGCAGGGATGGGATTGCTTTCTCGTTGGTGCCTGTGCAGCACTAATTCAAGGGGTCTGGGATGCAGTGGGAGCCCTGATGGGTCCCAGCAGTGCAAACAGCATGTCTGTAGTAAAGGCTGAGTTACACAACTTGGGTGGAAGCTGATAAAGCTGCCACGTGGAGATCAGGGAGACTGACACTCAATCTAAGTGTAGGTTCTAATCTTTAAACTGCAGTTGGAATCCCTTCCATGCTCCTGCGTCAAAGCCTTCCAGCTCCCACATGGCTCAATCCAGGCCCTTTTTTGGGCTGCATTTGAAAGTTCGGCCACGACTCTGTCAAAAAAAAGGGTGAAATTTTCTTTTTTTAATTTGAGATCCATATATGGAAGTAAAAGATGAATTGCCCACTTGAATCCTGCCAGTCTAACCCAAGAAAATATTTTAAGTGCAATTCCATTACACGATTTAGCTGGAGGAAGCTTGTGTGCTACACAGGTGTAACCTTTTCCTTTCCTTGCTTACTGAGCCTGGAAGCATTGCCCTCTTGCCTTATTTCTGTTGGAGCTGGCTTTTCCTGTCATACTGCATACTCTGAGAGAGCTTGGCATTCTTCCCTGCCCTCTGCAGCTCTGGAATGCTTTCTTGCTGTTTCTTAATGCCTGTTATGACTGCAAGTAAGGCAGAGGTGGTGCCTTTGTTTCGCTGCTGCTTTTAAGTCACATGATGATATTTGGGGAATCCGTGGACCTGCAGCACTGCAAAATCACACCCACAATGAACAACGAGTCCAAAAATGCAAAGCGGGTTAATGAGTCCTTAAGGGGTCAGGTTCAGGTTTAGGGCAAGGACAGTTGTTAATGGCCAGCAGTGTGATTCTTCAACATTGTCATTGCCCATGTGGCCAGAGAATTAAAAAAATAAATACAAAGACTGGATCTGTGTGTGGATACCAGCTGGGAGCTCACCAGGAAAGTGCAAATGTAACCATGGTGTTCACAAGAGGAGCATGGCCCTGGGGTAAGCTTTATCCCCAGTTTCCAGCTCCATTTAACAGCAGCTCAAAGACACCATGACCAAGGCCTGTGTGCTGCACAGTATTATTTGGAAGCCTAGCAAAGCAGCACATGTTTTATCCAAAGGATGTTGCCATGTACCATCCATCCAAACCGCTGGATATCTACTGCAAGTAAGCTTTTTTAAGGTTTTATTTTAGAAAAGCTTGTGTGGGCTTAAGCAGCAGTTGCAATTAAATAGGGCAGCATCAGCTAATGGCATGAATCATGGGGAGGAAACTGAGCAGCAGTTGGGGAAAACTCTTCAGTAACAAAGAGTCTTTATATTCATAAATTCATACAGGCTTACACAGAGGTTGTTTAAGAAGCAGAAAATTCAATTCTGGTCTTGACATTCTCCCAATTCTTACAGACTTACCTTTCCATCAGACAATTCCTTTCCCTCATCAGTCCCTTCCCTAAGCTGAGTACTTCAGAAGACAGAGCAGGGAGGAAAGGCAATCTCTGATAGCCGGGCTGCTCTGGTGGCTCTTCTCCCCAGTGCACTGCACCCATGTTTAAGGTAAGTTAAAATGAAGTCCAGGTGTCCCATGTCTGAACCTGCAAGTCTTTGGTAGCCACTGACTCCACCTGTGCCAGTAAATCCCATTTCTGCCCCCAGAAGAAGGTCTTTGGTCAGAGCTGAACTGGCAGGAGCAGTGCTGTGGTGCCTGCAGGGCTCAGACCCAGGGTGCTGCAACAAAGGCCACGCCTGATGGATGTGCTGATGGTACTGAACCCAAATCCTGGCTCCCAGACTGTGTGATTATGGTCTAAAATCAGCTGATCTAACTGAGAAATCATGCCACTGAACTGAATGGGAGTTGCACAGGTTTTTACACAGTGTCAGGGGGGAAAGTGTCAGGCCCAGTCCCGTATAGTGCAAACTGAGAGTGGTTTTAATTCCACGGGTCCCCGGGGTGATGGGCATTCCCTGGGGCTCCTTGGGTGGCTCTGCTTGGGTGTGAGCAGCCTTTGGGAGCTGATCATGAGGCACTGGAAGGCTTTCTGGAGACAAGCACTCAGACAGGTTTAAAGTGATTTTAGGAGAATTCTGCGTTGCTTGCAGTGGTACCACTGCAAGATGCAGAGGAGAGAGGGACTAAGAACAAGCTGAAAGCTCCTCTTGCTGACCCTGGGGTGTGATAAACAAGAAAGGAAACAAAATGTCAGGGAGAGGAAGTGATAACCTCGATAACTCGAGGTTATCCTTTGGGGCAATGTTCTAATCTAGGCTGAACTGATTAGTCATTCAGAACAATTAAAATGCTGCTTTATAATATTTAAGTAACTTAATCTCTGCAATGACTGTCATATGTGGGGATGGCATTACTCACTGGGGAAGGGAAAAGTAGATACACAAAATTATCTCATTCTGCTGAAGTCTTTAGAACATGAACACATACACTGGGAATGATTGTGATCAAACAGACTTCAACTGGGACTCACAAAGAGCTTGTTTATAGCTCCAAGGCAAATGGGCAGACTAAAAGGGCTGTGTCCCTTTCCCGTGCAGGCATCAGCCTCCATTTCAGAAAATGTACTGTTCCATTAAGTGCCGTTAGAATATCTGAGCTCTTACGAGGCCTTGATAAGAGACTGTTTCTTGAGGCCTTGATAATAGACTGTTTCTTTTATCAGATCAGGTACCAGGGATTAAACTCCTGGTGTTTCGCATCCAAATGAGATTTCTACTGGAACAGAAATACTTGCTTTTCGAATTGGTTGTGTGAAACATCATGCTACAATTTGAATGATCCCTTGATGACTGGACTTTCTGGGATAGAAGTTCCAATGTGAGTATTTTGCACAGAATCCCTAATAGATCATTTGCTGGCTCTGTTCTTGTTTAACAGATCCTGTTGCTGTCAGGGAGGAACTGGGAAGCAGAGAACACAAAGGAAAATCCGTGGTTTCCTCACGTTTTTCTATATATGCAGGCGTGCGGGGTGAGTCAGTAAAACACCTCACGGGAAGAACACGAACCCAGGGCTGGCGGATCGAGCAGCCGGGCTGTTCTCTGCACCAGCCCGAACCTGAGGGCGTTTAGCGGCCTCTAATGCCCTCTGATGGACAAAGGCACGGGAGCGATGCTCTGAGCCCGCGGAGAGCGGGCAGCCCCCGGCTGTCCCGGCGGAGGAAGGGCTGCAGCTCTGCCGGGGCTCTCCGCGGGAGCCTGCCCGCTCCGCGTTAAACCCGCGGCGTCTAAGGGCTTTCGAGCTAGGAAGGTTCAGTCACCTCTACTAAAACTTGGCAGATCCTTTCCTTCCTCCCTTCCTCCTCCTTTACTTAGGTTTGTTTGTTTGGCTTCTCTTAAGAACAGGAGAGAAATACTTTTGCCCCGATGGCAGATCTGGCACAGTTCCCCCGCAGTGACACCCCGTCCATCAGGAATGGGATCAAACCTGTGCCTGACAGAGGAATGCTTCCAGAAGGGATGGGAGCTTTCGGGACCAAAGCAGATAAATAGAAATTGAAAAGTATCACTCAGCATGTTTGAGTCACTGCTGGAGTGTTTGACAAATGCTAATGAAAATGAGAAACTGGGATGGGAGGAATGGAGAGAAAAAATCGAAGGATGAAACAGAGGCTTCAGGGAGTCAGAAGGAAGAAAGGTTAGTAAATAAATAATTTGAGTTGAAAACACAAAATAGAGGAAAGCAGAAGACAAAGATGTAAGAGGGGAAAAAAAAATCCACATTCTCTGACAAGAAGCCAAGTGTCACCTCCAAGAGCCAGTTCAGGTGTAACGCCAGAGAGGCCCAGATCTCCTGGGTACAGTGTAGGTGATGTTCAAGAAATTAACTGAATCTGAAAGGGCAAATGCACTAGAAAGGAAGGAAATGCTGCAGGGCTTCTACCTTTGAAGGGGACTTTATTGGAGGTGGGGCTGTTAACTGATGGTATCTGTGACACAGGATCAGCACCTTCACTCCAGCAAGGACAAAGTGTGAGCTGAGAGTTCCCTGAGGTTTTCCTGCAGGCCTGGCCAGGTCATTTCCTATGTATGCCTCGACCTTCTCATCTGCCTCCTCATCCTCTAGCTCAGGCAAAAAGCAGAAGGGCCAGAACTCCCCCAAGGAAGTGATTCAAGGGTCATTTTTGGCTGGATTGAAAGCATCTGTGGCTGGAAATTTCATGAGGGGGACTCTTCCCACGTAGATAAATTTCCAACTCACTTTATGGCTTGGCTGTTTGGCTCTAAACCTCTGCTGAGAGGGAATAGAGACATGGCAGAGACTTCCCTGTGCCATGTGACTCCTACCACTAGTGCCACTTTGACAGTCACAATGGGAAAGTTTTAGTGAGGAAAAGCCATTGGCATTCACAGCAAAACCTGACAACACTCTTTGGATGCCTTAGGCTGCAATTCCTTGTTTTAGTTCACATAGAAGCTTAAGGAAGTGCATAAAAAAGCTCTTGCTAAAGTGTCCTTAAAAATCCACAAGCAGGAGGTTGTCAAGAGCTGCTGAAGAAATGGTGCCACCACTCAGAGCTCTCAGGAGCTGGGGAACTTGGAAAGGTTTATTCTCCAACAGTCCCCAGCTGGCTGTTACAGACTGTCCTGTCTGCCTGGGGAGGGCAGAATCAGGTGGGGGACACAGACCCATAGGCAGGGTCTGGCACAAAAATTAATAGTAGAGCTGTTGTGGGGGTTTTGGGGACAGCACTGGGAGAATGGGTCTCCAGTCTAAGTATTGGCTGAAATTTTTCAAGAAGTTTGGGGGAGCACTATGAGAATTTCCAACATTGTCATTCAACCCCTGTGTCTAAAATCTGGGAATACTACAGCAAATCTTGTTTGCTTTTAGGGAACAGATTTGCTTTGGGAAAAACACTGCCAGAAGCAGGAAGAAGCACTGTTTGTTTTGTTTAGTACATTTTGAAGGGAAGAAATAGCCTGTCCTTTTCTACCTCAGTCAGGAGTTCCCAGGATGCTTCTCTCTGATCTAATCATATCATCCTGATTTCTTTCTGGCATTTTGGGACATGTTTTTCATAACCATATCAGTCAGCTGAAGCCCCTTCCTGCCCCTACATGAATTATTATTGTTTAGATTTTGGCAGAACGTAGAGATCCCTGTGAAGATTGTGGCTGGATTGCCTTCAGTGGAGATTACTCCTGCCTGGCTGCTGTGGGACACTGAGGGTCAAACACAGAAATAGTTGGAAAAGGAGATGTGACCAGCAGGGCCCAGTGGGGCTGGTTCTGCCTCAGCAGGGAGAGCCAGCCCTCGGGTTTGGTTGTGAATTAGTAAACCTTCCTGGGGAAGGGCTCTGCTCACTGAACCCTTGGGTGTTTGTGTTCATCTCTGCGTGTTTGGTGTTGGTGTTTTGTGTTCTCTGCCTTTGCACTCCCTGGGACAAAGCCTTATTCTTCAACCAACTAATTGTTTCTTTTTCCTTAAATAAAATACTTGCAATTTATTTTTGTCTTTTTATAAAACATCTGCTCTTCAAAAGTTTGCTGTCATCCAAGTTCCTGGATTTGATGCTAGAATGCAATGGAACTGGTTGTCCTGTAAATCCAGATTACAGGATTTCTATTGCTCATTATTTACAAGGAAAGTTAACTCAGGGTAAATTTGATATTGCTGTTGCTGGTAATAATTCCTATGTACTGTGATAACAGCAAGAGTCTCTGAGTCACATCAAGGCCTTGACTGAGTGGGGGACAGAAATTCCATTTGATTCTCCAGCTCTTCTGCCAATTGTAAATCCACTGTTCCAGAGCCCTCACCTCAAGCTGCGTCTTTATTTATATCATCAGAATTTCAGCGTGACTCTACTACGAAAGAACATTATTTTGTGCTTCTGTCTACGCAGAAGGAAAACAAATTAACATTCCCAAGAAGGAAAGTGGAAGTGGATGTTTATTTGTGTACATCCTACTTTTCTGAGTCACCGAGTAAACAGTTGGCTGGGGCTGGTGTGACCAGGCTGGGGACAAAGGTGCCACACTCAGCTTTGAAGTTACTGCCAGAGTTCTGCAGTGAAGATTTGGAACGTAACAGAATAAGTTAATTATGGAAATAATCGGGTTTATATTTGAAAGGTAAGATACAGCTGTGCATTGAAGCCTGAGACAGCAAACCTGTGGGCGATCTGTCACGCACAGCGCTTGGAGGTGGCCACCGCAGGGGAATAAAGCATCCGCCGAGGGTGCTGTCTGCAGGGGAGCGGCGATGGTCCCGTGAGGTGCGCGGAGCACCGCGGGTGTGGGCAGGTGGAGCACCGCGGCCGGAGGGCAGGGAGGAACACGCTGCGTTCCGGAGGGCGATGTGTCCGTCCCAGCCCCCGGGGACCCGCCAAGGCTCTGCGTTCCGGAGGGCGATGTGTCCGTCACAGCCC
>VXBC01012174.1:686845-757095 GCA_013399945.1 Ploceus nigricollis | reverse complement strand
GGGCGGGGCCGCGCTGCCCCTCAGCAGCCCCTCAGCAGCCCGGCGCTCCCGCCGCACGGGGGTTCCGCCGCTGCCGGGCCGGCCGCTCCAGGTGCGGCGCATCCGTCCTTGTGCCGGCAGCGGCGGTGAGGAGGGGCCTGGCTCCTCCTCGCTGCTGCTCCCCCGCCTCTCCCGAAGTGTCTGCTTTCCGTGGACATTCCTGTGAAATTCACCTCCTTGCTTTACATCATCTGGCTGTCCAGAGGACAGGGAAGGCCTCGAGAGCGAGGTTGAGGAGGGCTGGAGGCGCTGCAGCGGCGGTGCCGCCCGTGCCCCCCGGTGCAAGGGCGATGTCGGTGTGCAGCCCCATCCCCAGCCCCCCGAGCACGGCTCTGAGGCGTCAGGAGGGGGTTCCGGCCACTTCTGCTGCGCTGATGGATATTTACATCTCCTTGCAAAAGTCAGCGCTAGTAGTTTGGAGAAGGACTTTCTGAATGGAAGGAAGAGGGATTTGTTGGCCTTAGACTTTATATTTCTCTGATCCACCAGCAGGAACTGCTTACTGGGATTAGGTGGGTGACTCTCAGTGGGGCTAAGCTCAGTGCTTACACTCTTTCCCTACTCCCAAGGTGCTTTCCTGACGTGAGGCTCAGTGATCAGTTCCTGTGTTGTCTGTCTCATTTTGCCATGCAGTGAATGCAGCCCTGGTGTCATAGGAGGCCCAGCTCTGTGAGACCCTGCTTGGTGTAAATCCATCAAAAACGTGGAGCTGCTCCTCCAGACTGAGCCTTGTTCTGTGCTGCATCTGTCCCTCAGTGATGCTGGGCGTCAACACCCTGCAGAAAGATGTGGCCTGGCGCAAGAAAAACAAGCTGTTTCTTTTTACATTTTTATGAAGTTTATTTTGAAGAGGAAAATATCAAACTTTGTCTTTTGACATTATAATGAGGCAGATTTTTGCAATACATTATAGACATATTTGCATAGTTACCTTATTCTCCCCCTTGAGTCATAGATAATTTTTTCCAAAAGCTTAGAAAACATAGGATTGATTATGCTCCCAGTAATGCAAGAAAATATTTCTTGATGTACTGGTGTTAAAAGGCCCTGGGCTTTCTCCTCTTCTTTGTTGTGTATATTGTGGAATTGGGCTTGCCAGCATCTGTTAGGAGTTACAAACTTAGAACAGAATTACTTTTCTGTACTTTTTATGGCATGGTTATGGATAGGTGTAGGGGAGGAGTCCTCTCTGGATAGGAAGAAAGCTGTTCTGATTCTTGAGATGCTGAAATAGTGGAGTTACAGTGATAATATGCATCGAGTACATTGTTGTTGGTCACAGTCGTGGTGTCTTATCAAAATGTACTGAATATATGCAGATTATTTCAGTGGTGTTCATGCAGCTGTGAGGGTTTGCATCCTGTGTCTGCCTGAAGGCAGGGCCTGTGGATTCAGCACCAGGAGCACTGCTTGGCATGTCAGGGTGGGTTTGAGTGAGGAGGGGGAGAAGGGCACTCAGGTCTGTTGTGTTTTGATTTTTCTGCGCAGCAGAGGACAAACTTTTTCAGGGTTTCTTCCTTCCTTTGCAAAGAAGGAAAGTGTAACCATCTTTCTTCCCAATTTACAGATGTAGACAGGCTTTTCATTCATTTGCTGAGTGCTTGAATTCATTTTAGGAAAGATGAAACAGCAAGCTGAGAGGATGCTAATCGGTATTGAAAACAAGGGAAATCAGGGCAAACCAGTCTGCTCTGGTCTGCTCTTGTTTATTGTTATAAATGCTGCTTTAACCAAAATCTGCTTTTGTGTGTACAATTCTGTGGGCCTGGAGTGACTGGCAGGCAGAGTTTTGTGAATTAACCAGTGCCTGGCTCACGGAATAAATCCTGGAGCTCCTGCCAGTCCTGCCCTGTGCTCCAGTGAGCCCTCACCTGCTGCAGGGCTGGCCTGGGGCTGCCCCCAGGCTTCAGCTGCTGCAGAAGAAGCTGTTGCTGGGACCTGTGAGACCAGACCACACTGACAGAGAGCATGGGGAGACCTCTCAGCAGAGCCTGTACTTAGTACTAGTTATTATGTTTTTCAAAACTTGGGGTGAACAGGATAAAATTAGACTGCAGTAGCACAAAGAGCCTGGAAATTTGTGGAATTCCCTGTGATTTCAGATGTAGAGCTTTGGGAAATAAAATTTTCTCTGTTTTTCCTATGGAAATACTCCTAGTTTTATGTTCTGTGTTTTCATAGTGCTTTAAGTGTGTTACAATGTGAAATCACAGGAAGGCTGGCACAGCACTGGAGGAGTTGTGAACATAGTTGGAGGAGTCTGACTGCCCAAACCATTTATATCTAGATTGGTTTAAAACTATCAGATGTAGTAAAAACTATTAATGCTTTATAAACTTTTGGCCATGTAAGTGGTTATTGTGGTTGAATGCCCATCCCTGAAGTGTTCAAGGAATGACTGGATGTGGCACTCAGTGCTCTGTGCTGTGACAAGGTGGGGATCAGTCACAGGTTGGACTCAACGATCTCAATCTCAGAGGTCTCTTCCAACATTAATGATCCTGTGGTTCTGTGATTCTGATATGCTTTAAAGAAAGAAGGCTTTTGTTATGTGGATTTTGGTTTAGGCTTCCCATTTGCAGTTCATGAGGTGTGATGTCTCTCAGTTAAGAAAGGGCATAAAAACTGGAAGTCAGTAGTAATGTTCCATTCTGCCTTTAATTAAAAGGTATTAAATTAAAGCAAATATTCCCTCCTCCTGTTGATTTTTCTCCACAGTGTTTAAAATCTGTGCAGAATCAGAGACCCGCAAAAGCAGTGGTTGCAGGTACCAGCTCTGGTTTTCCTCGTGGCTCATTAGGAAATCACTCGTAGTAATGGGATGTACTGTGAGGTGTTTCCTGTGCTGTGCTGGCTGTGCCCCCTGGGATGTACCTGTGCTGGGAGGTGAGGCTGGGCTGGGCAGAAGGTGCAGCTCCTGTCCACAGCTGCAGTGTGTGGGGCACATTCCCCCAGGAGCTGGGGCTGAGCCAGGCTGGAGCCCTGCCCTGCAGCACAAGGCGTGCTGTTCCCTCTTCCCCGGAGCAGAACCCGCGGTGGCGTTGATGTGATGGCTCTCAGAGTGTGTGCAGTGGATTTGCAGCTGAGGTGCTGCTCTGCACAGGGCTGGGGCCCAGGGAAGGAAATGCCCAGTGCCACAGGTGTTACCTGGCTGCAGTGAGGAGCTGCTGAAAGTGTCCAGGTGACCCACGGCCCTTCCTGACCTAACACAGTGTTTGTGTTGGCAGGATGGGTAAATACACGATTGGTCACAGCACCAACTTCCAGTTCACCTTCTGACGATGCTTTGTTTTTAGAGTGACCTATATAAAAACTTCTGGAAGTTGTGTGTTCTTGGGAGTGCTGAACTGTGAGGTTCTCTTCAGGGATAGTGCCTCTTCAGTAGGTGTGTGTTCATAGAGGGGAGGAAGGTGCCTGTTGATTTAGAGGATTTGTGTCTGGTTCTGACAGTGCTGATGCTGAGGAGGGGTGGTGCTGTGGGGATTTTCTGTCACCAGTCCGTGTGTGTCTTACTGTCTGCTGAAAAGTTCCAAGAGATTGTTTGGAAGGGTGAACTGAGGTGGATTTTGGGTCTTTTAAGGATAGCATTAGGGATTTTTTCCTAGATGTTGTGTGTTTCTCCAGACTATTAAGTACCAACTAAGTAGAGTTGATTTAACTTTGTGTTCATTAATTACAAGTGATAAAGCAAAATCTATGGCTCAGTGTAGCTTTTCTCAACAGCCTGAGTGCACAACTTACAGACACCCAGGCCTGTCAGTGGTGGTAGTTGCAAACCAATGTCCGTGTTCATATAACAAAAGATTGGACCTTCTTGCATCAGACTAGGGAATACCTGAAACAGGTATTGCTAATCACTTCACAGGCATGAAAAACACCCATTTTTTCTAAATAATTAGTATCTATGACCAAGGCAGGATTCCTTAAACTGAATGTTTTTGGCTAAAAGTAAAAAATAACCCCAAACACAGTAAATCTCTTTTTTCTTTCTCTGTTTCAAAGATTTACAATTTGGTAGTAATCTGTAAATGTTCCAGATTTCATCTACCTATTTTGTCTTTGTCCACTGCATGAAATAAGGCAAAATTTAGACCCAAGTGCCATTGTTCCCTGTCCTCTGTGGCTTGTTTGACCCCTGGAGGAGCCATCAGGCTGCATTAGGGCGAGGGAGTGTGTGTGGATCCCACCTGGGTGTGGGCAGAACATGCCCAGTGCAGCTCCAGCCTCGCTGGCTGCTGCTTCCTGTGTCAGTGCTGACAGGAGCTGAGCTGGGGCAGTGTCTGTCCCTTTGCTGCTCTGGGGTGAGCTCAGAGCACAGCACGTGTTCAGAGTTTGAAGCCCCAGTTATATTTAAGCTCTGTGTTCTAATTTCTGTTTCTAATTCAAATAGCTCTACAGGAAACCATTTGTTAGTATTTATTTTTTTTTAATAAAATCAAAAAGTCAATGAAAGTAAAATTTCAGCTTTCCCCCTCCCAGCAATGTTTAGATTAATGGATATTTGTAGAGAAGTAAAGTAGATTCTCTTTAGTCACTCAGCACTGGCACTGCATTCTGTGAGGGGAAATAAAATGTTCCAGCGTGTCAGAGTGCACAAAGAAAAGAGCTGAGAAATAAAAACTCCCAAAATAACAGTGCTAATATTTCCTTTTTGTATAGTTTCTTATTTTAAATGATAGTATAAAAAGCAGTTTTACTTCTAGGTGACCTTGTTGTAGTGGCTGTTGTGGCAGGAAGCTCCAGAAGTGTGTAATGTGATGTTTCTCTGGCATGGGAGCACACAGAACTAGATCTATGACACAATTTCTTTGAGAGGCTCTTCTCAAGTGTTTTAGCACTCAGTGGTATTGAGCTTTGCTGCTGCTGTCAGCACAGAGACTTGAAAATTCAAATAAAAAGTACTAGCAATAGTGAAATTTTAAATTAAATGTATCTATCATCCTTCAATGACTTCCAAAAATGTATTGTAAAAATAACATCTGACACTGAAAACAAAGCTTGAGTCATAAATGCTGTTTATTCTGCTTTTCCAGGGGTAAAACGAGCACATTGGAGCGCCTTGCGCTGCTGTAAAGCCCTGCAGTCCACACTGCCAGGGAGTCACAAATCCGAGTGGGAATGAGCTGGATTGCCCCATGGGAGTTGTTGCTGAGGGTGTCTTTGCAGGCAGAGCCTTAGCCCTGGTCCTGGAGGTGCTGCAGCTCCTGGAGCCCGGCTGGGTTTGGGGCTCCTCAGGGACCTGCTGCTCCAGGGTCTTTGGTCTGATCTGGAGTGCCAGGACCATCTTTTTCCTTCATTAAGAGTCAGCCATTCTCTTAGGAAAGACCCAACTGATGTCCATAGGGATCCTAGTCCATGTTACCAAAAGAATTGAGCTTGAACCCACACCAAAGCTCAGCTTATACAGAGAGGGAGTCACCCCATGGCATCAGAGCAGGACAGTGTGTCAGTGCCCTTTTCCCTCCCAGGGGACAGGCTGGGTCAGGCACGCTGCATTCAGAGCTGTTGGACAAAAGTGCTCCAAGTTGGGGTTCTTCAAAACTATTCATCTTGCATTTTAAATCTGGGCATTTGGACTTTCCCCAGCAGAAGGTGGTGGTGTCAGGTGGCTGCAGGGGGGCAGTGGGGAGGGTGTCCTTCCAGAGCCCCCAGCCTGGGAGGTGCCTCCTAAGGCACTTTGCAGCTGTAAAGCTGACTGTAATTCCTTGGAATCCTTCTTTTACCCTCTCTTAAATTCTCTCTCTCTCTGATAATCTTTTCTAATGCATAAATATTGCACCATGGCATTTCCACTGAGCTATTGCTGCCTTTCAGAATACACCTTTATTCACAATTCTGGTCAAAATTGGTTAAAACTTTTAGTAGTAATTTAAGCTTCTATGGATAGGGAATTCCAAGTTCACACTTTAAAATACAAATGGCATAAACATTCCTATATTAGTTTGCTTTTATATTAGTTTGCTTTTAAAAAATATTAATCTGGAGTAAAACGATTGTTTCTGAAGAGTGGCGGCTGGGAGCGGGCAGGGAGAGTGGGTGTGTGCCTGGGAAGTGACTTGTTTGTGACCCTTGAAGAATTTGGGTACAGCAGGAAACAAAGTACCCAGTGTTCACAGGGCAGCAGGAACATCTCGGGGCTGTGCAGTCACTCTGAATCTTCTCTTTCTGGGAAAAGATGGATTTCAGGTCTGGTTTTTACCACTGGCTGTTGGGCAGGGACAGGTAACGTGTGGCTCACAGGTGCTTCAAGCGTGTTTAAGGCTGAGAATCATCACTGGGGGTGTTTGTGGGGGACCCCAAAGATACCCATGTCCATCGGGGCTGCAAGGGCCAGTGCTGGTTCCTCCTTGGCCAGTCCTGTCCTGTGACAGAGCAGGGGACACACATGGAACAACTGCTGCCTTCCAGCTCACCTGCTCTGGAGCTACTGGGGTTTTTCTCCCCTCAGGTCCCAAGATGCATTTTTTTTCTCACAGGTATTAGCCTTGGAAGATTTTTGGTCTTTAATAAGCCCATTTTTAAAATAAAGACTCTTCTCTTATAATTCTGTCTCACATTTTTCTGCTCCTTTTGATTGCTTTGACATCCAGGTTGTAGAAAATTTATCACAAAATAGAGGTTTAGTTTCAGTTCAGAAAAAGGAACAGGTGAGCTTAAGCATTTTGTTTTATAGATAACTAATGGAAAGATGAATGTAGAGAAGATGAAATAACGTGTTCGCTGTTGTCTCTTGTATAATGTTTTTCAAGGTGGTTTCTGGTGTGTCACAAGTTTTTAACCCATCTTTAAAGCTGTAAATTTCAATGTGAAAAAGCTTATAACAGTTCTCTCTTGTAGCTTCCAATAAAGGCTTGCCAGCAGAATACCCACACCAAAGTCAGCACGGAGCACAACAAGGAATGTCTCATCAACATTTCCAAGTACAAGTTTTCCCTGGTCATCAGTGGTCTCACCAATATCTTAAAAAATGTTAATAACATGGTAAGTTTTCTAATTTTGCATTGTTTGGTGATTTTTTTTCAAATAGTTGTTATTTATTTCTATTGTAAAATCTGCAGAGAATTACTTGAAATTTAGTGAAATTGTTGCTTGCCTTTTACACTTAATTATTTTCTGTTCTGAAGTTCACCAGTAGTATCCATCAGAGCCATGTTCCACAGAAAGACATTGGGACTTTGGGGCAGGGAAGGGATTTAAAACTTTAGCTGTTTGAATTTTCCGGGCTGCCTGGGTGTTTTACTGTGTGTCTGTGTATATAAAATAGATGTATTTTTTAACAACCAGATGAGTTTCAGTCAGAACCTTTGCCATGAGAAAAGTTTAGTTCATTGAGTTTTGAATCCATGTAATTTGGGATCATTTGGAATCTCCCCAAACAGGTAACAGAACTGGCCAGGCTCTGGCAGTACTTTTTTATGGTTTTAGAGACATTCTTTGGAGTGAGCCCGTGGCTGTCAGTTGTACAGGGATGTGCATCTGCTGGAACTGCAGAGGACTGATAAAATGAGAAAATAGGTTGCCCTGCTGCTAGGGATTTTAGGCTGCTTAAAGCTACCTGTAATCCCTTTGGAGAGAGAATTTATTTTAATTAAACTTTACAGGCATGAGGGAACATGTTGATGTGCAAGGTGGTTGGCTGATAAATGAGAAAACTGTACAGTTAAAAGAAGTTTCTGTATGTGATACCGAGATTTTGAGAGGAAAGACCTAGCTGAAAGTGTCAATTAAAAAGTCAACATTTGCTCTGAGGAGCAAGTCTGAATGTTTGTCACGTGTGGTGGTCTGAGCTTCTGTGGGAATCAGCAATAATTGGGAAGGGTTTCTGTAGCTGGAACACACTGGCCCAAGAGACACTCAGTGATAACAGTCCTGGTTTCAGAAGGAGTCTCAGCTGAAACCTGCTGAGGTGAGCCACCCCTGCCGTGGGGTAAAATAAACTTCTCTGGGTGACTCTGACAGGTGCTCTGTCTGTGGGCAGTTGTGCCAATATGTTTTTGGCTGAGTCTTTCCTGCTTTATTTTGCTGTTTTAATATTGCTGGAGGCAGTGCCTCTTCTTGGCACAGGACTGGCTGCTGGCTGGAGCAGCCGAGGGAATCCTGCCCGTGTCTGCAGTGGGGCATCCTGTACGGAACTGCAAAAGAGTCAGCACTAATTGATACCAAAATAGGTTCTGAAAGGTGGAACCCACATTTCTGAGCAGCCAATGGGCCTGATGGAGGTGAGGGGCTGCAGGGCACCTCCAATCTTACTTTGCAGGGGCTCTTGGTTCCTTACTGCATTTGGCATTGCAGACTGGACAAAGATATTTCTTTAGTGATAAGGTTTTAATTCCTATTTTAATCTGACTTTTGCTGGCTTTATGTCTAAACTCCAAACCAGAGCAGTAATGGAGCCATAATTTACTGTGCCACTTTGCTGCTTCCCTTTCATTACATTACAAGTCAAAGATCTGTGTCTCAGATGAATCCATTCTACTTCTAGAGAATATTTGGAGAAACTGCTGAAAAGAATTTATATCTATCTCAGCTGATTATCTTGGATACACTGGAAAAATGTCTGGCAGGGGTGAGTAGGCTTGCATACGTAATTCTAACTTTGAATCCAATGGGTTGGAGAATACAGGTCAAATGCTTGTGTATCTGTTGTTACTGGTACTAAAAACTCATCAGATTTAGAGCAAAATAGGATTAATACCATTTAAAAATACTAAAACTTCCTATAAATGCAAGTAGTTGATGTAATTGATGCATTAACGATTTGGAGGGTGCTTTTTATTGCCTAAAATTAATGGTCTTTTTTCCTGTTAAAAGTAGCAGAGGATTCAGTACAAGTTTTTCATTTTGTGCTACTTAGTTCTCTGCATACAGTGCTGAGTTTTTTTTAAATGTCTTAAAACTTTCATTTGTTGAAGTAATTTTCCATGTGCTTTTATATACAGCAGAAACTTTGCTGCCACTACTCTAGAGATGATTTCTGCAGGTGTTTCCTAGATTACATTAGTTAACCATGTCCAAATCTCCAGTGGGAGTGCAGGCCTGAGGTTTCCAGTCAGAGCTGCTGCGAGGCAGTTTGCTGGTCCCTTTGGGAGGAGTGTGGTGCTGGTTGTACAACTTAGTGTGCTGAGCTGGAATTGCAAAGCCAAACTTCACTGAGAGTGAGATTTGCAGTGGTTTATTCTATTAACAAGAATGGGATTTTATTTTTAAGCTGTATTCAATTTCCAACTTTTACAGCTGAGGAAAACACCTCTTTTTGGCACTTTTTGTCTTTGATACAGCGAGTCAAAAGAACAGTTTGAGTCAAAAAACCAGAATTTTAACTTCAGAATTTAGTTATTTTTAAATACTTCTTCTATGCATAATGTTTGAAACAGTGGTTTTCCTGATAGATCATCATATTTAAATAGCCTAAAATTGTGCTGAATGTTTCTTGCTCTGTCAATTGAAATGAGAGCATTTTGAGGCAGAATATGTTAAATCAATGTGAGCCAAAGCTCTGTACAAAGCGTGTTGTGTTCTGTGGTATCTTCAGATGGATTTCTTGCTCAATGTTTCATCAAGTTCTCATGGCAACAGGACTCAGGTCAACTAAGTGGGAGTCTCTGAAACTTCCCAATTCCCTATGGAAGACTCATTGGTAGAATTTTAGAAAGCTTTAGTGCTGACCCTTCTGTTAAAACTTGCTCTCAGTAGAGCAAAGTTTCACTTTGAATTCTTCTGTAAATAGTTTCCTTATGTCTCACACTGTGCAAACTGGCAAAAATTAGATTTTTCTTTTGTGGGGAAATTAAACCATTTTTGACTCGTATAGAGCAATTACCGGCTAGAGCGAGGGAGAAGCACCTCTTTTTGTTTCATTTTTAATATAAAATCCTCGCTGTCAAAATCTGGCCACCAAGCCCCTAGCCAAAGGCAAGTGAGGTGGGCTTTGCCCTTTGGCCCTCAGTGGAAGCTGAGGCAGGCAGTGCTGTCCTGATCCTCGACACAGAGCAGCAGGGCACACGTTCATCAGAACAAAGCGTGTGCTGCTTCAGACACTGGTTTGATGTTTTGCCTGATGCTCATGAGATCGATCAGCCTCGTGTCCTCAGCGGAAGGTGTGGGGTGGTTTGGCTGCACTGGGGAAGGAGCCTCTCTGTGCAGGTCGGGAGGTTGGATCCAGGCCCTGCTCGGGGCAGGTGCTCCAGGCTTTGCCTCCCGAGCAGAATTCAGGGAACACTGTTTGTCTGTAGCAACCGAAGGACACCATGCGCCTGGACGAGACCATGCTGGTGAAGCAGCTGCTGCCCGAGATCTGCCACTTCATCCACACCTACCGCGAGGGCAACCAGCACGCGGCCGAGCTGCGCAGCTCCGCCTCGGGCGTGCTCTTCTCGCTCAGCTGCAACAACTTCAACGCCGTCTTCAGCCGCATCTCCACCAGGTACTGACCACTGCTGCAGCCCCCTGGGGAGGGACAGCGTCTGCACTGCTGCCTGCAGCCCCCTGGGGAGGGACAGCATCTGCACTGCTGCCTGCATGCCCCTGGGGAGGGACAGCATCTGCACTGCTGCCTGCAGCCGCTGTCTGCCACCAGCTGTTCAGAGGAGCCAATGCTTTAAATGCTCTTTAATGGGGTAGTTCTCAAGTGGAATGCCCTCAACCTTTCACAGTTTTACTTGGATTTCAGGTTATGAAATGAACCTGTTTCAACCCCATCCTGGGTTACCGCTGGCTGCATTTATTGCTTTTTTAATCTGCTTTCAAAAGTACCAGTGAAAATAGTGAATGAAAATAATGCAGCAGAAGAAGTTGAATAAGTTCTTGTGGGTGCAAGGTGTCTTGGAAAAAAAAAAAGAATGCTGAAGCTAATGGTTGTATCCATTTTCTTACAAATTTAGAATGAAAATCGGTGATTGTCCACAGCTCTGCTGGAGCCCCATGGTTGTTTTCCTGCTAGGAAGCTTTTATGTTAAATCTGTCTTATGCCTGAAGGGGACAAACAGCTGGGCTGTTTGTTAGTTGTTGGAAAAGACCCATTTGTCTTCTGACTGACTTGAGTTTCACAGCACATTTACTGTAAAAATAACTGGATTTTCTGCTTTTCTAAGTAAGAAGGGAGACAGGCCCAAAATTTCCATCTATTTGTTCTTTTTGGTTTGTTCCAGATTTTTCTGATGCTTCAGCATTTGTCAGTCCACTAGAGTGGTGTGCTAAGCTTTTTATTACTGAAATACTTTGATGATTTTTGAAAGGTGCTTGAAGTAGCTTAGCTCTTGTCACGCAGTGTTACAGCTGACATCATTCTTGATTTATTAGAAGTGGAGCTTGGGCAGCCTTACATGGTCACATAGCAATGAGTGAACCCATTCAATTGAAACAAAATTGAAACAAAGATTTATATTTTCCTCATATATTTATATATTTCTTTGGAAAATGTTTGTGTTTTAGAAATCAGTCTAAAATGATTGAGTAATTTGAAATTTAAAATATTTTCAAATTTGTTACAGAGCCTTTAATAACTTCTATTTCAAGAACACAGACTTGGCAGCTAGCATGGGGGATGTGGTTTTACTCTGTAGATTGATAATGTTTTGTTGCTTATGGAAATGGAAACAATTTCTTTTGCTCCTTTTATTGGAAGCATTTTTCAGTTGAAATTTTTTGAGAATCTTTGAATCTAGTGGCTGGATCTGTGTGTATTTGTAGGCCTGTAGCATGGTTTGTTCCCCTACTCCAAAGCCCCCCCTCAGCATCCCTTTGAGCTGGAGCAGAGTGCTTTTCCCCTAACCTGTTTTCCCTTGCAGATGGCTTGTACAGCAACAGTTAAATGTTTGACCAGTTGTTGCTGGTCTCCACAGGGGTCAGCCTGCTGCCAGTCAGCACTGCTGATCCCTGACCTGGGTTTCCTGTTTAGGCATATTTCTGGGCCTTGCACAGCAGCTGGGGGATTTTTGACATGAAAAGCACAGCAGTGGGGACCTTCCCATTCCCAGCGAGGGCTGTTAAGTTTCCCTGGCGCTGAAGACATGAAGAACTGCTTTTGTTTCTAGTACTAGAAATCACATTCCATGTCTGAAACACATATGTAGCCTTGGAAGGAGCCATGGCAGTCCCGAGTTTGTGAGAACAGATGCTGTAGTGATCAGTGGCTTGGTGTCTGGGAGATGCTGAGTAAATTCTCTCAGACACCAGTGTGAAAAGATGCTGTTGTATTTAAACTGGTGTAATTAAACTTCATTCCGTGTGCTCAGGCCAGAGAAACGTGGAGCAAGAATGGTTGTAGCTCACTGCAGTGATATCCAGTACCATCAGTCCCTGCTGTGCTCTGAGATCTTACCTGGGGCAGGACCTGCTGTGAAGGAGCAGTAGCCTAAAGGTGTCAGGAGTCCATGACTTCAGTGTTTAGTTGAAAAGATGACAAGGTTACTGCCACAGAAGGGTGGATAACAGGAGGATTTAGGCAAATCTTGGGCACAGTCAATCCACAGAAGGTACTGGCATCTTGTAAGACTCATGGCTGGTTTTCTAGCTCCATTTTCAGTATGAGGATGGCACAAGACTGTAATATTAAGTCTTAATCATGCAAGATCTTTTATTTCTAAATCTGGAAATGTTTATCTGAGATGATGGAACATTCCCCTGATATTGAAATGTATAATCTCACAGGTGTGTTCATACCTGTCTGACAGGATTTGATGGAAAAGTTTATTTACTTTGTGTATTTTTAGATTGCAGGAACTGACTGTTTGTTCAGAAGATAATGCTGATGTTCATGATATTGAACTTCTACAGTACATCAGTGTGGATTGTTCAAAACTCAAGCGACTCTTGCAAGGTATGAGCTGAGCCTGTGTTTTGAAATATTTCTATTTTAATCTGGTTAGTCAGAGATGACACAGTGCAATTGATATATCTGGGTTTTATTGCTCTGTTTTACTCCAAGCAGTCATGTATTTACTGAAGTATTTAGAAGTAGTTAATTTTCAAATCAATGTTTTAATAGTACTTGCTTTGCACTTCAAATATCTTGTATAGCCTGTGTTGTTTTTAGAACAAGTTTCTGTTCTAAATGCAGAAATGTTTTATCTTTACAGAGACTGTATTCAAGTTTAAAGCTCTTAAGAAAGTAGCTCAGTTAGCTGTTATCAACAGTCTTGAGAAGGTAAGTGTTCAATACTTCTGTTTCATTGCTTATTCACAGACTTTCTTCTAGTTTAGGAATAGTTGCAATTCAGTAATTTACTATAAAATAAAAATTGTGCCTCCCTTTGATGCAAATATGTTTTGCAAGAAATTTTGAGTGATTAGAATGAAGAATAAAACCTCTCTTTGTTTAAATGTGTAATTCAGTAAAATTGTTGAAGCTCTGGAATGTGAAGGTGTTTCCCATTATCTGCAGGCATTTTGGAACTGGGTGGAAAACTATCCTGATGAATTCACAAAGCTGTACCAAACCCCCCAGACTGACATGGCTGGTAAGGCATAACACATGACAGTGTTCAAGGCTGGTTTCTCAGACATCCCCAAATGCATTCACTTGCATTTTGTGCCCTCTTTGCTCCTCATGCAGTCTGCAAATAAACAAATTTCTGTCAGCCTTTGTCAGGGCAGGCAAGGGTATATTCCTGTCTATTTTCTTTCCTGACTCCCCTCTTAAAAGAGATTCATTTTGTGCTTCACAACACAAAGAAATAAACCCCAAAAGATGGAGACTCTTTAAATTTATATTTTTCATCTTGATACAGGGTAAATACTTAGAGAACATCACCTTTACTTGTCTCTAGTGAAAAAGAGAGGAGAATTTATTTTCTCAGGTAAACCATGTCTTTAACTGGGTTGAGACCATTTGATCCCCAGTAGCATGTCAGTAATGTGCAGACCAGAACTTTCCTTCTGTGTAGGTGGAACTGTCCCTCTGCTCTTTTATACCTGTTCTTTACCTCTTCGTGGTTAAAACTGGTATTGGGCTTGGGCTTATGTTTTATGCAGATTGTGCTGAGAAGTTGTTTGATTTAGTGGATGGCTTTGCTGAAAGCACGAAACGTAAAGCAGCAGTGTGGCCACTGCAGATCATCCTCCTGGTCCTGTGTCCAGAGATAATCCAAGATATAGCAAAGGATGTGGTAGAGGAAACTAAAATGAACAAGGTAAGAGAAGTAGCTGAATTCTGGCTCTGTTTTTTAGAGTCTGCTTGGTTTTGCTGATTCTGTATTTCAGGGATGTTTAATTTTGTCCTTCCTCCTTAAAGAGCACATTCTAATTCCATATGTAAATTTATGCACTCTTTTTAAGTTCTCACCTTACATATGTTCTTTTACTGTCATTAATTCATACAGAGAGTATGTCCCAAACAATGTTATTTCAGAACTTTTCCATTTCCTTGGAGATTTGAATCTCAATGCTGTGATTTCCTCTGCCTCCACCTGCAGCAAACAGCTGTGCTGAGGTTCTGGGTTCTGCAGGGGGCTGTGAGCCCCAAAGGTGCAGCACCTGCTGGGTTTGATGTGGCTGCAGCATTAGGGCTGAGAGTGAACAACCACCTCTTGTGCCATTCTGATTGCCCCAGGTCTGTCAAAGGGAAGGTCTTTAATAATGACAGGATTTCTCCAGGGTGCTGCATCCAGTTGGTTTTTGCCATCACAGTGTCTGGTTATAACTATCCCTGGTTTGAATTCTGCAGAAGCTGTTCCTGGACAATCTCAGGAAGGCCCTGGCAGGACACGGTGGGAGCAGGCAGCTGACTGAAAGTGCTGCTATTGCTTGTGTTAAACTGTGCAAAGCATCTACGTACATCAACTGGGAAGATAATTCTGTCATTTTCCTGCTAGTGCAGTCCATGGTAGTAGATCTTAAGGTAAGAATGTCTGTTTCCTAATTGCAGTGAAGAAATTTGAAATAATGAAGTTAACTTTGAATGTCTTAATTGAATACCAGTGGTTTTCAATGGAAAGTTTTGTTTTAAAAGTAGCCAAGAATAATCATGGTATCTGATTTATATATTTGTATTTTTCTGAATTATATAGAATTTGCTGTTTAACCCAAGCAAACCTTTTTCAAGAGGCAATCAGAATGCAGATGTCGACCTGATGATTGACTGCTTGGTTTCCTGCTTCCGCATAAATCCTCACAATAACCAACACTTCAAGGTAAGAACACTGCTTATGGTAAGTCATTCTCTACGCACTATTGACAACCTGCCAGTTATAAAAGCTGTGCTAACAGCAGCTTGAAGCTCATAAATGAGTTCAACTGTATAAATATCCCTTAGTAATAAATCCCTGCATGTTTTGATAAATCTTTTCACAGCTGATTAGGCTTCTCTTGTTCAGATTTGACAGCTTTGTCAATTTAATAAAAAGGCTCCAGAATGTTTTTTAGGATGATAAGAAAGATGGCAAAGACAAAGATATTCCTAAATGGCTTTTATGTATTTTTATTGTAGATCTGCTTGGCACAGAATTCCCCATCAACATTTCATTATGTGCTGGTAAATTCACTCCACCGAATCATCACAAACGTAAGTTCTGGCAGTATTTCATCAGCCCAGTGTCTGGGGCTTCTGTTCAGATCAATATCTGCTTAGTAAATACCATTTGGATAGCAAACCAAGTCTTGTGAGTGCAGAACATCTCGGGGTTGGTGCCTGTTCAGGAGGCAGAGCGATGTAGTGAGCAGCTAGGTTGGAATGGTTGCTTCAGTTGCAGCCTATGTAAAGGTTCCAAGTTTGATAATGGGCTTGCAGAATGATGATGGGCATACTGATAACAGTGTGCAGAGCACTTGGGGTGAGGGTTGGTTACACTGAGCCTCGGTGGCCCCAGAGCCATGGCTCGGGGTCAGCGCTGCCCTTGCCTTGCAGTCGGCGCTGGACTGGTGGCCGCGGATCGACGCCGTGTACTGCCACGCCGTGGAGCTACGCAGCATGTTCAGCGACACGCTGCACCGCGCCATGCAGGGCTGCGGGGCGCACCCCACCATCCGCATGACCCCGGTAAGCCTGGGGGCACCTCCCGCCTTCCCCTGTGCCCAGCCCTGCCCTCCTCTTCATCACCTTTGCGCTGGACACCAGAGGGGGGAAGAACGTGGCGATGCACAGAGCAGCAGGGAGCCACACGTGCTCTGCAGCCCTGCAGTGTTGGGGGATTGGCTGTTCCTAGTTCAATGTCTCTCCGTTTTCCTGCTGCTTTTAAACTGGCTGCATACAAGTATTTGTCCTCTATCTGTCCTCTGTGGCTAACTGTCCATTTTAAGCTTTCTGGCTCTGTGAATAGCCAGCTAACATGTCCATCCTTGCTTAATGTGAAAAACCAAAGCATTCTGTATGTGAAGATAATCACTGAAAACTGTGATACTTTTACCATGATTGGCATGTTCATTTGTCTTGCTTTATGTTGAGCAAGTTGACTGTTTGGTCTTGGTGACAGCAACAAAGTAAAAGGTTTTTCAATCATTATGAAATAAAGTCAGTATTGTTGGCTGTCTTAGAGAAAGTCTTGAGTAAATTCAAATTTGTAGTTCATCCAAATTCTTCCAGTAAGTCCACACACAGCTGTGTTGCTGCATTCTCCTCTGAACATTCCTTGAGGACTTCTGCTGTGGCAAGTGGTCTTGATAGGTTGGTTTGGAGAGCCTAAAATGAGACATAAAAATATTCCCGTTGGGTTTCTCAAAGGAGAGCAAATGAGCACAATGCTTTTGGTTGAAAGCTACTCCATGTTTAACTTGCTTTTCACCTGTGTGTATTCATCTGTTGGAGAATAGTTGCCCTGACAATACCCCTGCTCTGACTGGTGGTGCTTTGTCTTCTGCTTCTCACTTTCCCTCTGCCTGGCTGCTGTTGCCCACGTGGTCAGACGCCTGCCAGCCCCTGCTTTGCATGGCCCTGGGCCTCTGCTGCTGTAAGTATGACCTGTAACTACCGCAGAAAAGCCCTTCCTTGCGCTGACTTTTCTGTGCATAGTTACCCGCAGAGCCCGCCAGCCCCCGGGCAGCGCCAGTGGAGCTCCTTCCCCCAGGAAGGCACTGTTGGTTCTGTGCCCTGCACGATGCTCTTCCCCCATGCCCCTGCTCTGGTTTAGAACTGGTTCCTAATTTCCAGCCTGAACTCACTGGTGCTGAACTCCTCTGCGTCTGTCCTTGTCCGGTGCTGTCTGTCAGCGTCCCGCTGCTGTTGGTCCCTCAGTGCATTGCACAGAGCCTGGCCTGGCTTTCTCACTGACACTCTTTAGTTTGGATTGTGTGGAGGCAATAAATGACTTCACAGAAACACATCTCCTTTTGCCATGTGCCTCTCCTAGAAATCCCTGAGCTGTGGCAAACCAAGACTTAGCACAGACTTAGCTGCCTCTACCACTGTGCTATCAATTTCTTGATCAGATGCTTTATGTGGTAGGATTTATTCCATCTATTTGCACAATAACTAATTACTGAAATAACATGAAGACCTAATTTCTTGTAGAATTTAATCATACAATGTCATAGCTCATCAGTTACCTTGAAGGTGATTTCAACCTAGGCTTTCTCCTTTTGTTCAAAACTTACAAGTAGTTCACTGGTTTTTCAGCTGCAGGCAGATTATTTTTATATTTAAGCGATGCCCTGTGTGCCTTGCACTGAAAGGTTCATTTTCTACAGGTTGTTGAGGTGAACATGCAAACATCTAGCCTGGGGCTGTAGCAGAAAATAAAGACATTACTTTGCCTTTGGAAAAAATTCCCTCTCATGTACTCAGAACAAGTCGGAAACGTTTATTTTTATTTCTGTCTCAAACCAGAGAAATAACCAGTAATTCTTTTTGGTCCTTTTTCCACTTTTCTTTTGCCACAGTTTGTCTCTTTTGCAAAAAATTTTCTTATGTCCACATGCAGCTTACTGAAACAATTGCTAAGGGAACTTTAAATATATAATAGTGATTGCCTTTGAGAGAGGGGATTTTGAACTAGGAGGCTATGTGACTATACATGAGTTTTGTATACTTTTAAACTTTTTCTTGAATTATAGATGATAAAAGCAATATATTTCATAAGATGTTTAATTATAACTGTTGTGTTTGACTACCTTCCTGACGAAGACTGTGATTTTTTTCCTTCTATCAGAGCCTTACATTTAAGGAGAAAATGACAAGCCTTAAATTTAAAGAAAAACCTACTGATTTGGAAACCAGAAGCTACAAGTTCTTGCTGTTGTCCTTGGTGAAACTGATCCATGCAGATCCAAAGCTTTTGCTGTGTGTAAGTAAATCCTATACTGTTCAGTCGTAGTGGAATTTACTTTTGAAGCTACTAAATGAATAAAAATTAATGGTCACCTGGCCATCTAGGACACTTCCTACTCATCTTTTTCTCTGGTTATGATGCTCGTGTGGTTTTAAAGGAAAAAGAAACTCTAAGAAACTCTTTTTACAAAATCAGCAACATAATGAGAGGGAGTATGAAGTTCTGTGACTCTGAAGGGGAAGGTTGGGGGAAGGAGAGGGGAATAGAAGAAAATTAAAATAAGGGTGTTGGAAATTAGTCATCATTTCAATGAGTACCGTCTTAGATCTTCCATTTTCTCAGGCCTGTGATGGTTTAATATAAAAATACTCCAGTTCTGTCAGAGACATGATATGCAAGGCGTGTTATGGATTAGAAATAAAATAACAGATTCTCTGAAAGATCCCAAAATCCCCCTAGTTCAGCGGCAGGAGTGCTGCAGGAGCTGTCAGTAGTGAGGTCAAGCAGGGGAAGGTTTTGCAGCTGAGCCTGTGTGGTGTGTTTCCGTGCAGAACCCCAGGAAGCAGGGCCCCGACTCGCAGGGCAGCACGGCCGAGCTGATCACGGGGCTGGTGCAGCTGGTGCCGCAGTCCAGCATGCCCGACATCGCCCAGGAGGCCATGGAGGTGAGGGACACCTGGGGCTCCCTGGGTGGACACTGCTGCTGCCACAGCCTCTCCTTCAAAAACAGAGTCTGTCTGTCTGTCTGTCTGTCTGTCTGTGTGCGCAGCATGGCTTTGGACAGAAATACCAGGGAAAACCTCTGGTCTGCAGTATGAGCATGAAGTAAAGACTAAAAAGAAATGCTGTTGACACCGACTAACAATGAACTCTTACTCTTCTATGGAAAATGCTTTTTATATCTTTTGTTGTTCTTAAAGCAGTTAATGAATATGTGACTGCACCTGTTTCTCTGCCTGTGCTCAGGTGCTCTGTAAAGTTCTGTCTTTAAGTGAAACTCTCTTTGGCTTTAGGCCTTGCTGGTTCTGCACCAGTTGGACAGCATTGACTTGTGGAATCCTGATGCTCCTATAGAAACATTCTGGGAGATCAGGTATGTAAATTAACTTATATAAATTAGAGAAATAGCTGTTTTGATTTGTCTTCTCTTTTGAAATAGCTGTGAGTATTTTGGGAAAGCTTTGCAACAACAGGGAGTTCATGGTCTCTTTGGGCGCGGGGAAAACCCATCACACTTGACACTAATTTGGACCCTTTGGCAGTTTTAACAGAGAGTGTGAGGCCTGACGGGATATGAAGAAGGAACATCCCTAGATGTGTTCCTTCCAGAGCAGAGTTGACACGTTGTCAGAGCAGTGTAGGTAACTCGTGCTGCCCTGTCTGTGCTGTCTCTGTCTCGGGCAGAGCTGGAGCTCCAGGCCGGGCTGCCCGCGGGGCTTCAGCTGCTCCAGGCTGCGGGCGCTGGGAAGGGTCCCAGGGGAGCTTGGCCTGTCCATGCACACTCTCACCTCTCTGTTGTACTGCTGGAAGCCCAGGGTAGTGTTTGCACAGGGTGTTCATGCTAAGTGCCTATTTCTATGTGAAATGTAGTGTAATACCTTCAGAAGTGTTGGTGTTCCATCAGAAGGCTGATGCTGAATTTCATTTTGCTGCAGTTCACAAATGCTTTTTTATATCTGCAAGAAGCTTACAAGTCATCAGATGCTCAGCAGTACAGAAATCCTCAAGTGGCTGCGAGAGATTCTCATCTGTAGGAATAAATTTCTGCTAAAAAACAAAGTAAGTGAACATTACCATCTCCCTGTTAGGATCATTAACATGAATTGTTCTCCGTTGTGTCACTTCCTTTATTTACCAGGTTATTTTTGATTGGAAGAGATTTAATAGCTACTCCTACATGTTCTGTTCTCTGATTTCCTTTCTGCTTTGTGAGGCACCTTGGTTAGAATTGGTAACCGAAGTTAGGTTTGGGATTTTTTTTTCCCTTTAGCTGCACAGGTTGCTGTATTTTCCTGGAAAAGGGATGTTTCACAGAAACATGTGCCTTGTGCCTCTTTGCCTAATACAGGGAAATAGTCCGCAAAGTGAGAGAAAGGGAGGGTAGTTAATGGTAAAATTAACTACCATGCTTATGGATGCAGAAAATTTCCTTTTGGATCTCAGGTTCTTCTAAGTCCCAGAATTCTGACTTGCTTCTTTCTGATGTTCTTAAAGTATCAAATAATGTATTTCTTATGGGGAAATATCAGTCTAGGATACCATTAACACGAAGAACTTGATAACACCCTGAGAGCAGCACTGGAAAAAGTACTGTGTAAATGTCCAAGAGCTTTTTCCCCTTCCTCAGATCTATGTCTTTTACTCTTTTAAAGTATCAGTTGATATATTCTTTTCCTCCTCTCTCTTTATAGCAATCAGATAGGAGTTCCTGCCACTTCCTTTTCCTTTATGATGTCTCTGGAAGTGGAACTAGTCAAATTTCTCTTGACCATGAGGAAATGATGCGATGTGCACCAGGGGCTACCCTGAGGAAAGCGAAGGGGAATTCTTCCATAGTAAGTAATGCATGTTGGTAGTTAATTTTAACACTTGATAAAAACCCTGTGGGCAAGTAGAAATTAAATTACTTTTACAGTAATTTTTGAAAACAAAATAAATTATTTCTGAGGAGGAAAAGACATATGTATCCTAAACAATCTATGTATTTAATGTGCTGGTTAACAATGATGTTTCAGACTTTATAAAGTAAATTTTTTTCAGTTAAAATGTTGGCGAGTATTTTTTGATTAGGATTGCAAACAGCATTGTGACAGCATATATGAGCTCTGATCCTTTTTAGGATGGCTTATTCCTACTAGAACAAAAGCAGTTTCAAACACAGTTTGGCCAGGGCTGAATTTTCACAAGCAATATTCCCCAGCTGGGAATTGTGTGTTTCCCAGGAAAGCACTGCAGGATGCAGTGGAACCCCGATCTGCCGCCAAGCCCAGACCAAGCTGGAAGTGGCCTTATACATGTTCCTATGGAGCCCGGATATCGAGGCAGTCCTGGTGGCCATGTCCTGCTTCCGTCACCTCTGTGAGGAGGCCGACATCAGATGTGGAGTAGATGAGGTCTCAGTGCATAATTTTTTGCCAAACTACAACACTTTCATGGAGTTTGCATCTGTGAGCAACATGATGTCAACAGGTAAGAGTCATGAGTCAGTTAAAGTAACTTTGTACCTGGACAAAAGACTGTTACTTGTGTTTGAGTTCTTCAAATGGGTTGAGGTTCTTGATTTCATGCTGCTCTGGCTTTGCTTGGAATGTCTTAGTTATTAGAATTGCTAGAAAGTATAAGGAATTTGGGTGACTGAGCTCAGGAGGATTTTACAATTGTGTAACAAGAAGCTACCTTTCTAAAGACTTGGAGGGGGATATGTTCTCTTAATTCAGTAATTACTTTCAAAGATCACAAATTTGATGTAGGTGGATTTTCAAAAACTTGGTTAAATGTTCTGTGCCCTTTGCAGGGAGAGCAGCTCTTCAGAAGAGAGTGATGGCGTTATTGAGGCGCATTGAACACCCCACTGCAGGCAACACAGAGGTGAGCTAACTTCTCACTTCATATGCTCTGTGTGCATATTAAAAAAACAAACACAGAAATATTGTTGCTACAAGTAGTTTTGAAGTTAAATCTTGATATATTTTATCTTCTTTCAGGCCTGGGAGGATACACATGCAAAATGGGAACAAGCTACAAAACTAATCCTTAACTATCCAAAGACCAAAATGGAAGATGGGCAGGTGACTATGAATTTTTCCATTGGTTCAACATTTAGAAATTCAAAACAAGTCTTTAAGCTTATGTATTTTAAGGCATTTGAGTTTTCACGTAGCAAACAACCGTTGTCTCCCAGGTGACCGAGAGCCTGCACAAGACAATCGTGAAGCGGCGGATGTCGCACGTCAGCGGCGGCGGCTCCATCGACCTGTCGGACACGGAGTCGCTGCAGGAGTGGATCAACATGACAGGATTCCTGTGTGCCCTGGGCGGGGTGTGCCTGCAGCACCGCAGCAGCGCGGGGCTGGCCACCTACAGCCCCCCCATGGGCCCCCTCAACGAGCGCAAGGGCTCCATGATCTCCATGGTCTCCACCGAGGGCAGCGTGGAAACCCCGGTCAGCAAATTCATTGACCGCCTGCTCACCCTGATGGTGTGCAACCACGAGAAGGTGGGGCTGCAGATACGCACCAACATCAAAGACCTGGTGGGGCTGGAGCTCAGTCCAGCACTTTATCCCATGCTCTTCAACAAACTGAAGAATACCATCAGCAAGTTCTTTGATTCTCAAGGACAGGTGATTCACAGTTGTGTGATATTATTCACATTTGTGTCAGTCCTGTCTTTCCCCCGGGTGACTGAAATGGATCCCTGTTTGTGTTCTGTGCACACCCCCTGTGAGCAGAGTGATTGTCACAGCACATGTTAATGATTATTGTGGTTGTGATTCCAGGCTGTATTTAACATTCTTGAGTAGTGAACTCTTGAGTGCAGAATCTGTGAGATTGTGGAATCCTTATGGCTGGCAGTGTTCACATATTGAATTGTGACATGTATTGGAATTCTGTTGGCTTGGTGGTTACTAGAAAAATGCTTGTCCATGAGATTTTTGAAATGTTGCAGTATATTTGGCAAATACCCTTTCTCTGGTTTTATGTGTAAAAATTAACCAGAAATTTTCATCCTGTAGGTCTTGTTAACTGACACCAACACACAATTTGTAGAGCAAACCATTGCTATAATGAAGAATTTGCTTGACAATCACACAGAAGGGAGCTCAGAACACCTTGGACAAGCGAGCATTGAGACAATGATGCTGAATCTGGTTAGGTAAGGAGCCCTCTTGACCTTCCTATGCACAGGCATTATGTTTAAGAAGTGAGTTGAAGCCTTCTAGTTTATATCTTTACTGCTTGTGTCCATGGAGAAGCAGCAGCTGATTTTCTGATCCTCCTTATGGCTCTGACAACTTCAGTAATTGTGGAAGTTGTGCAGCATAAAGTGCATTGCTGAATAGTGACTGTTGTTTTTTCAAGAGCTGACCATTCCATAGCTTGGCCCTTTCCCACAGGCATTCCTGGTTACTTTTCTGTACATTGATGTTAGTGGTTAAAAACCAGCTGAAGGGCAGATTCCTGTTCACTATTACACTGACAGAAAATTTTGGCCAGAAGAAATTTGCTACTGATGCAGGGGCTTTCTTGGGGCAGAGGAAGTGAAGTAGCATGAAGTATTTAATTAATCTTTTTGCTTTTTTCTTCAGGTATGTGCGTGTGCTTGGAAATCTGGTGCATGCCATTCAAATAAAAACAAAGCTCTGTCAGTTAGTAGAAGTAATGATGGAAAGGAGAGATGACCTTTCATTTTGTCAAGAAATGAAATTTAGGTAAGGATGACATTACCTAACTTATAGGGTAGAGTACTGTGGGCAAGTGTGGTTTTCTTTGGTTAAGCGGTTAAAAAAGAAACCAAAGCCCTGTCACACCAGTATTCCTGGTACAGGGAGAGTTCCCTTGTCTTTATCTTCAGAATGATTATGAGCCTGGTGCTGCATTTAAGTATTATTTAGTTTGTGGTGATACTGAACACTTGTAACAATTTAATGCGTGATACAGACTGTGGTGGAAAAACCCCAGCAAAGCTAAAACAATCTATTTATGTGTAACAGGAACAAAATGGTGGAATATTTGACAGACTGGGTAATGGGAACTTCTAATCAAGCAACAGATGAGGATGTGAAATGCTTGACAAGGTAAGGGGCACTCTTCACCTGTAACAGCATTCCAGGTGGCATTTGATATCCATGGATGAGCTGGCATGTTGGACTTGCTATAACAGTAATAATGTTAAGGATAAGACAAAAATTGAAGCTGAAGCTTTGGTGAGCAACAGCAGAATTATATTTAATGTTTAGTCTTAAATGACTTGGCTCCTTTTAATGCTTTCTCTAATTTAGAACCTGTAACACAAAATACAAGAGCTGTTTTCATGATGGACAGAACCTTAGTAGAATACCTTTTTATTATTAAAAATGTTATTGTTCATCTGCAGGTAGAGCTATAAGCAAAAGTGACTTATATTTGTTAAATTTTATTTTTCAGAGATTTGGACCAGGCGAGTATGGAAGCAGTGGTCTCTCTTCTTGCTGGGCTTCCACTCCAGCCTGAAGAAGGAGATGGTGTTGAGTTGATGGAAGCAAAATCTCAATTATTTCTCAAGTAAATAGTGATTTTTAACTATTTCTCTATACAATCATTCTAAGTAGAAGCCCTATATGACCTTTATTACAAACAGTGATTTTCTTCCAGCAGAAATAATTTTATTATCCCAACAGAAATTACCTCTTCTCTGGCCCATTTAAAAATCTCTGCTTTGTAGGTTTATGAAAACATTTCCATTTAAAAAATAATTAGAAAATTTGGCTTTTTTGCTGCTTAATGCAGATGTGTGTTTCAGTCATGGCAGGGATTAGCTCGATTTGACACTGTATTTTATTTATTTTTATCCACGAAACTTAAACTCTCTTTAAAGACATCTGTTGATAGAGGCACACCAGTGTTGAGGAGAACGGGCACACCAGGTTTGGGACAAAGGGAGGTTGTTGGAGCACAGTTAAGGTTTGGGCTGTGCTGCCTTGGAGTGGGGGTGAGGTTTTGGGGAGGTTTGTTGTGTGATTGCTGCTGTGGGTAAGGTTTTGGGAGGTTTGTTGTCTGTTGGCTCCCATGGGTGAGGATTTGGGAGGTTTGTTGTGCATTGGCTCCCACGGGTGAGGTTTCAGGGGGTTGTTATGTGTTGGCTCCCATGGGTGAGGTTTTGGGAGGTCTGTTGTGCGTTGGCTGCCGTGGCAGGGCGCGTGTGACTGTGAGGGCCTGTCCCCAGGTACTTCACGCTGTTCATGAACCTGCTGAACGACTGCAGCGAGGCGGAGGAGGACGGCGCGGCGGCGGGCGGGCGCAAGCGCGGCATGTCGCGCAGGCTGGCGTCGCTGCGGCACTGCACCGTGCTGGCCATGTCCAACCTGCTCAACGCCAACGTGGACAGCGGCCTCATGCACTCCATAGGTAACGCCCCGCCTGCCCGGCACAGCACCTGCCCCCTGCTTTTACATCCTCCTTACTGCTGCTGACTTCTCTCCATCAGGCTTGGGCTATCATAAAGACCTCCAGACCAGAGCCACGTTTATGGAAGTCCTCACCAAAATCCTGCAGCAGGGGACAGAATTTGATACCTTGGCAGAAACAGTGTTGGCAGATCGGTTTGAGAGATTGGTGGAGTTGGTTACAATGATGGGTGATCAGGGGGAGCTTCCTATTGCTATGGCTTTAGCCAATGTGGTGCCTTGTTCTCAGTGGGTAAGTTGATTTTATTTTCTACATTTTGTTAAAATAATAAGACTTAAAATAAAAAGTGCAACAACAGTCTGGTACGGAGAGAATAGAGCTGCCACTGAAAATAGCTAGCCTTTCTTTGTACATTCATAAAAATGTACTGAATCTAAGTCCAGATCTTGGTGATAAACTGCATTTTAGTTAATGTCTAGGAATGATTTTATATACAGTTGTTATAATAAATGTATCTGGGCTGGTTATTTATTACAGGTGTGCTGTGATGCAGACACACAGAATTGTATTTGCTCTGCTAGGTTTTAGCAAGATGAGTTGGGCTTTGTTATACAGCAGAGTAACTGCTTGTCTGTCTGGATAACCATTATGAACTTGTAAGACTGGATATCCTGAGGCAGATTTTTAGACAAGCAGTAGCATAGGAAACGTTTGCAGAGAGATTGTGTAATTTGATATTTACCTGCCAGAGCCCATAGCAGACATAAAGCTTTATTGCAAACTGCTTGGTGGTTTTGTCATAGTACTGGGGTTTCGTACTTGCCTTGGCTCCCTGCGAGTCAGATTAACTCTTCTTCCTCCCTTTAAGGATGAGCTGGCTCGTGTCCTGGTCACACTCTTTGATTCCCGGCACCTGCTCTACCAGCTCCTCTGGAATATGTTCTCAAAGGAGGTCGAGTTGGCAGACTCCATGCAGACACTCTTCCGAGGAAACAGTTTAGCCAGTAAAATAATGACTTTCTGTTTTAAGGTACATCATCTCTATTTTTTTCTCTGCTACCGATCTCTTCAATAGCAGGAAAAGTTTAGTAATATGAAAATACAAAGCTGCCAGTCTGTGGGGTTAAGCACTTGAGTAATAGGATTAGATAAAAACCATACTGAGTTGCCTTTGGGTCTTAGTTTGAGTTAGTCTCAGCTCTCACATCTGTTAAGTTTAGGGAGTTTTCTTTTTGTGTTTTAAGATTTCATGAAGTGTATTTTGCAGAACACTTATGCTCAGGCCCTTAAAAAGTAGGTATCCCCCTGGCACTAAACTTTTGCCTTTCTGACTAGTTCAATTATATGAGTGATTCTGGGCCAGTGACAGCTGGAAGACTGTTCCTGGTAAATTCTGAGATCTTGTTTGTGCTCCCATTTCAGTTTAAAAAGTTGTGTACAAACAGGTGAAGTGTGGAGTCAGTCCTCTAAGACAGAATGTCTGCTGGTTAGCAGGGTTGTTATTTTTCTCTAATTGGAAATTAAGTAAAATACCTGTAGAAATTGACCTTGGTTGTGTTCCAGAGGTGAGATTATAATATACAAACCCAAGTTTTACAGGAATTTGGCTTATGCCAAAACAGATCAAGTGTTTTCAGGCTATTGAAAGCTTCCAGAACTTTGCAGCATTCCTGTGTCAATCTGCCCTCTGTCCTTGTTTCCCCTGCACACAGGTCTATGGTGCTACATATTTGCAGAAGCTGTTGGAACCTTTGCTGCGGACTGTGATCACATCCCCTGAGTGGCAGCATGTCAGCTTTGAGGTGGATCCAACAAGGTTTGAGATTCAGGGCGAGCAGGAAATGTATTTATCTGTAAACATGATTCCCACTGTAATAGGATTCCTTTTTCCTTGTTGCAGATATTTTTTCTCATGCTTTCATACTGTTGTACCTCTCACTTTTCCTGACACATTAATTGTCTCTGCAGCCCTCTTGCTCTGTTGCTTTAAATTAATTCTGACTCTTAGAAAAATTAAAAGTATTAATCTCTTAAGTAGCTTATCCAAAGATAGGCCTTCTAATTAATACTTTAACCATCAACTGTGTCTACCTCAAAATTCCTTTCAGATAAACCATCATGAACTGATAATGCAATTATCAGTTGGAATTGTGTATGCATGTGTTTGTATGAAGTGGTCTGAGAGAATCCCACCTACAGCTGTCTGTTCATTACTGAATTTTACATGATCTTTTATTTGTACCTTATGTCGTTTAAAACAGTGATGGAAACTTTTGCGTAAAAGATCACAAGTATTTCCATAAGAAAAAGGGGAAATGAGGTTCTTACCAAGGATGTAAGTGCAGCTTGTGTTGTGTTTGATTGCTGGTCATACGTGTGTGGGTCTGTTTCAGGCTGGAGCCCACAGAAAGCCTTGAAGAGAACCAGCGGAGTCTCTTGCAAATGACAGACAAGTTTTTTCAGGCAATCATTAATTCCTCCTCGGAGTTCCCACCCCAGCTGCGCAGTGTGTGCCATTGTTTATACCAGGTATGCCTGCAGTGGTTGCCTGCCCCTAAGCTTTGGGGGTTGGTTTATGAAATTCCAGCAGTTTGGAGCTTGGTGCTAGACACAGGGTGCATCTCTAAAGGCTCTTCCCAGATGTTTGATAAGTAACACCAGTCTGAACACTGGGGCTGTGTGGTGTTTTAAGAGTTGTGTTGGCAATCAGGAGGTGACTGAAGGTACCCAGGTTCCCTGACCTCTATCCCCAGCTCCTCTGCTCTGTCCCGTGGCTGCTAAGCCCAGTGTCCTGCTGGATCTGCTTGTGTGTTTCTGACGGATTCAGCTGCTGCTAAAAATCCGAGTAGGAGTTCCCTCGGAGCTCACTGGGAATACAGTTTCCAGTCCAGTTGGAGGACTGTCACAGAAATGCTGTTCCTGGTGGAATATTGGAGCTGTGGTCTCAGTGAGGTGCTCTGGAAGAGCTACTTCTGCCCTTTCAGCCATAGTCTGTATTCAGGTCTAAAGCAAAGCCAAGCAAATGGATTTTCTGACCTGTGTGAACTAATGATGAGTAACAAAAATCCTGTCACATTTGCTGGGGTGACCAGGTCAGCTGCTGCAATCCCCAGAGCCTGGGAGTGAGAACAGGGAATGTGTGTTGGGACTGTTGTGGTCTGGGGTTGTTCCTGTGAGCCCTTGCACCGAAGCAGGTGTGCAGATACTGAGCCTTGTTCCTGCCTGACAGCTCTGTAAAAGCTCTGAAGGCTTTTGGTTTCTCTTCCTGACAGTGGCTGTGTTTGGGTTGGTGGCAGAGTGACTTTGGGGTTTTTTGATGTGTTTGGGTTTTGTAATCAGGAAATGAAGTGGGCACATTGGTCTCCTTCATGGCCACAGTGTCACATACATCAACTAGAAGAATATTGGAGTGTTACTGAAAATATCACACACAGCCTTGGTTGTTCCTTCTGTTATTGGATGTTGCATTCTCCCACACCTCATGCCAGAACTGAGTTTATGTGCTGTTTCCAGGATGTGTCAGATTATTGCCATTTCAGTGGTCTATTGTGCCACTGTCCTCCGGAGCCCTGGCTGGCTCTGGGATGTCCCAGGGCCAGTGGCAAGAGTGGGGAACTGGCCAGGCTGGGTCCTGCCTGAGCCAGGACCTCTGGGCCAGCAGCAGAGACCCCTTGGAGGAGTGATGAGGACTGAGTGAAGGAGGCAGGGGAGGCTCTTCTGTGGTGCAAAGTCCAGCGATTTTATTGAAACAGGAGAGGCGTGCTGGAGGGAGCACAAGCAAAAAGAGCCCCAAGCACACCTGTGCAGGGGTTTTTAAAACTTCTCAAAACAGGGGGTGGACACAACAATACAACCAATGGGTAACTTCCAGGGTGTGGCTTCTGGGGCTGAAACAGATCAGGGCAAGGGGAGGAGAGAGGGTCTGGGTGAGGATTGGGCCTGAGGGTGAGGGACAGGGAACTTTCTAGAACAAAGGGTCGGGTGTGGGCTGATGGACAGGGTGAAGAGGCTGGGTTGCCTTGATCGGCAGGGAAGGATCTGGAAAGCAGGGAGGGGATTCTTTGAGGGACACTTGGGTAAGTGGGCATAACACAGGGAAAAACCAACTGGAATAACTCAGGGGTCACTGGCAACATACCATAAAATGACAGAACGTTCAACTCAATAAACTTACCCACTACAACACATTGGTAGCAATTATTTCTGTGCAAACCATTGGTAATTCCTTCGTGAAATGGAATTTTTAAAATGTGCTCACCAGCAGGCATTCCCAGAGATTCTTCCATGGAAGCCTTTCCAAGTGTGTTGGCTTTATTCTTGTCCTTACTGTGTGTGGTAATAAGAGTAATTGTTCCCAAAAGAGATGATTTACTGGCAGATATATAAGTGGTATTAACTGATATTTAGCTTCAATATTTACTACTTTAACTGTTTCTAGTAACAACTAGATTTCTGCACAAGTGTTTGACTAACAGTATTTGTGATGAACATTCTGTACTTAAAATTTCAGAGAGTTTTGACGAGTCTGGCCTTTATCTGAAAGAAAGTACAACTAAGATCTGATTTGGGGGCATTAATCCATTTTTATCATAAGAACCAAATAGGTGATTTTTATAAGATAACTTCCCTTTTAGAAAGGTGAACGTGTTCAAGTACGAGTGAGAGTGAGTCTAGTACAAGTGAGAGTAAATTATACCGAATTTTGTGGTGGTTTTTTAATTCTTAGAATTTTAAAGTAACTGTGTGCAAAGAACGCTCACCAGATGTGTTCTGTAAATGATTAGTAGCTAGTTTTAATGACTGTAGCAACCTCACAGAAACGGTGTCTTTAGTTGGATATTGGCGTCTTTGCTGGCTGGTGTTTCTGTTTGGAAACAGAGCCCAGTGAGTGTTTTCCTTTGGAAACATCAATAACTGGCTACTGGGACAGATTCACCTGGCTCCTTACAGGTAATGTATGTTCAGGAGTGTGATGTGAGAACAAGCATGCTCACAGTAACTCCTACAGAGGATCTGTGCTGGCTCTTCCATAAAATCCCCACAAACATACATGGGTTTTCTTGTGAAAGCAAGGTGGAAATTTTCCTCTAGCTGCGGTATCCCCACTGTACAACTGTACAGAAGCCACTCGTGGAAATTACACAGGGAAAGTTGGCAGAGGTGCCACTGGTTAAATATTAATAGGTCCTGCACAGGTTTCAGTTCAGCTTGCTTAGCAGAGGGTTTTTCTGGCTGGTTTGGGTTGGGGTGTTTGTTTTCCGTTCTGTTGCATCCTGAACGTGTGGAAGCTCTCTGCCAGTGCCAGTGTGACCCTCTGGAGGTGGCTGAGTGCTGCAGGCTGGCTGGGACCCAGCCCTGGGTGCTGCTAGAGGCTTCCCAGGGGTGCCCAGTGCTGTCCCAGCTCCCGGGAGTGTTGATGCACCTCTGGCTGGGGAGCAGGGCACGAGGGATTGGGGCTTTGCTCAGGTGCTGCTGGAAGTAGGACAGAATTGGACTCTTCTTGGTAGGTCCCTTTGCATCTCAGTGAAATGCAGAAATAAGCACAATCAAGTCAGATCTCTTGACTTGGAAATCTCTAATAAATTAACATAGACTGTAACTTCTTTCTTCCTTTGTCCAGAGAGTGTTTTATGACAGAGTTACCTCTCACAGTGGTAATAACCCTGATGATTCACAGGTCTAACCAAACTGAAGGACACACAGAGAAACATTGGAAGTTTCAAAACTCTAAATTTAATTTAAAAAGCAATACGTATTTCAAAGGTATAACACTACTATTTGTATTGTTAAAATTATTTGGGGATGGTAAAATACATTTGAAAGCTGAATACACCATTTAAGGCCCAAGATTGTGTATCATGAGCACATTGATGTGGTTTGACTTTAATCTAGCCAGAAATAGTAGAAATGATTGAAATTCAACATTTGCTTGTTTTGTATTTAGTGCTTTGTAAATAAGATGTAATAAAACTGTGGAATAAAAACTCCATCATCAGTCTTTAGTTTATATATTTCATTTTCTGTTGGTTATGTTTGTTACATTTTACTGTGTAATTTATGTACAAGTCAACATTGGTTTTTTGTTGCTGTATGTAGTTGGTGCTGTGACTTGTTTGTGCTCATCTCTGTTCTGTAGGCAACTTGCCACTCTCTACTGAATAAAGCTACCGTAAAAGAAAAAAAGGAAAACAAAAAATCAGTAAGTTTGGAGACCTTTTTATTAGCCATTTCTTTCAAAGCACAACAGAAATCTTTTGCTGTTTGTTCAAAGTATCTTCACTTCAGTCTATTTGACCTCACTGTAAAATCATTCTACTAATTCTGGCACAAAATAGCTTTCATTTCAATTAACACTGGAATTAAGTGTAGATTTAAAATATTCTCTGTGTGCCTATTTGAGTAAATGAGACATTTTTAACATTACTGCTTAGTATTTAATATTCTGACTCTTCTAGCCTTGCCACCATCTTCAAATTAAAAAATTGTGGAAGAAAAATGTTTTCTTTGGTTTTGAGAAAAATCTGGGTCTGTTGAGCTGCTTTAACACTCTGGCAGATAACCTGAGCTTGCATCCTGGGCAAAGAACAATTAATATTTGTGGGGTACTGGAAAGAGGCTTGTGGGACTTGTTTCTGACACATTTTCTTCTGTTTGCTTTGTGGTTAAGTGAGAAAACCCCAAGTTTAGCATTTATATTATTTCCTGAAAAAAAGCAGATTTTCCATTTTCAGTAACTTGCTGTGTTAGGATTTAGATCTGTGGGTTGCTTTAGAGCATTGTCTTTAAAAGTTCAGACTTCCTCTTTTCTTTGGCAGTGACCTCAAAATATAAAGTATGAATCAACTAGAATGGAAATCTAGACTTTTATTAAGTACTGTCTTATTTTTGCTGTAACTGAGCAGAATAGTAATCATGTTTGAAATGCAAAAGCTGTGGGCAAACCAGTATTTTACAAGAAAATATCAGTAATTGCATCACAAGGTAACTGACTGGAGTTGCTACTGAACCAAAGTGATTCTTGGTGTGTTTTGTACTAATGGCTTTGTCTGGTTTAAGCAGCATGATTTGAGATTGCTTTAGTTATGTTTTGAAGTATTTTATTAAACTGGGATTTGTTTGTATGTGTTTTTTTTAGTCTTAAACTACATAGGATAATATCAGTTGCTAATTTTATTCTGTGGAAAGGAAGAATCTGACTCCTTTTGATTAACCATTGTTACTCCTTACAATATACACATATGGATAGTGATGTTTTATAGAACCACATGTTGAATATCTAAGAACTTTATTTTTGTCAGGAAGCTTTGTCTTTAACTTTTCAAAGTTAAATCAAAGACATCCAAAGAAAACTCTCCTCATAGTAACTCATAGTTGATTTCCTAAAAGAAAAGAGATTTCTTCAGAATTATTTTTTTCCTGGATGGCAAAGGACAATATTTTAAATCTGCTCAGTGGTTTTATACAGTGTATGTATAGGCAGAGGAGTGCACTGGCCACTCAGCTCCGGCTCCTTCTGTCCTGTTGTGGACAGATGATGGTTTTGAAGGGTCTTTCTGCAAATAACTCCTCCTCACAAATGGAAAATTACTCCTGAAGCTGTAGAGCACAGTGTTATTGCTGGAGAGGCTCATGGCTCAGTTGTGCAGTTACAAACACAGATCAAAGACCCAGTAGGTGAAAGGTGTTCCCTGTGCTGGGGGAAGGCAGTGCACACCTGAGTCTGGGGCTGCGGCACCTGCAGGGTCCCTCCAGGAGCAGGGCCCTGTGTGGGGTTCAGCTCTGAGATGTGGCCAGGAGCTCTGGGAGCCGTGTCCCTGCCAAGGGAGCTGTGCAGCAGCTGAGGGAGAGCCAGCTGCTGTCTGAGAGCCCCACTCCTTTCCCTCTTGTTCTGGTTCTCTGGGATGCAAGAGAGTCCCACTCCAGTGTGCTGAGCATGATCGGTGTGGAAAGAATGCTTTGGCTTGGCTTGCCATGCAAGGCTTTTGTCAGCCCTTGGCGTTGCTTAATGCAGGACTGTTGTGTGTAATTGTCCGTGCACAGGTGGTGAGCCAGCGCTTCCCCCAGAACAGCATCGGGGCCGTGGGCAGCGCCATGTTCCTGCGCTTCATCAACCCCGCCATCGTGTCCCCGTACGAGGCGGGCATCCTGGAGAAGAAACCCCCGCCCCGCATCGAGCGCGGGCTCAAGCTCATGTCAAAGGTGAATCCAGGCCCGTGTCTACCTGCCTCTAGTTTATGTTCTACCTGCTTCAGTACTGCTCCTTGACCAGTCTGAGAAAATGGGGGAAATGTGGAGGTTTTAGCAACCATCATGTTTATTGAAAGTGCAACGTCTGTGCTGTGTTTATGCATCGTGGCATTGTTCGAGGTCTCAGCAATGTAAGGATGGGGACGAACACTTTGCCAAAAGGATGGATAAGAGAATGGAATTCCAGCCCTTGACTTGAACTTCTCATTTGAAAACTAACAAAGAGACCGCTGTTCCTGTGAGCACAGTAGGGTAGCAGCAGCCAGCATTTATCAAGTTCATCCCACTGCTATAAAGAAGGGATTTTTCCTGTCTTTAATCTTATTTGGTCATATTTCTTGTAGAAAAATTTTTAAAAAGGTTTAATGAGGGCATACAAATTCTGTGGCCTGTGTATATTATCTATTGTAAATGTTGGGAAATTATATTTTTCTTTAGATAGGAGTGTGCTACTGCTTTTACTTACCTGTCTTGAGTTCCAGGAGAAATACTTAATAACTTACTGGTAGTTTGAAAGATGATTTATTTTCCTAGTTTAAAGTTCATAAAAAAGTGAACTGGTTTTTAGTATTAAAAGGAAGAGAAAGAAAATACTTTGAAAGTGAATGTATTTTAAATTACTTACTGGCTTTTTGTTGTGAAACCTCAAGACAAGGTGAAAGTGAAAATAAACTGTTTCTGCCGGTTTAATTTCACTGGCAGAAGTATTTGTGTCAATTACTGTAACAGTTAATACATTAAACCTCTGTGTGTCTCTGCCGTGTTCTTCCCTTTAGATCCTTCAGAGTATTGCCAACCACGTGCTGTTTACAAAAGAGGAGCACATGCGGCCTTTCAATGACTTTGTGAAGAGCAATTTTGACGCGGCGCGAAGGTACGGCCTGGGGACAGCACACGGGTGGTGCTGTGTGCTGGAGAGCTCCGGGTGCCCCCGCAGGACAGCCCTTCAGCAGCACAGCCCTCACGTCCCTCCCACGCTGATGTTTGTTCCTGGCTGTGAATTGCAGGTTTTTCCTCGACATCGCGTCCGACTGCCCGGCCAGCGACACCGTCAACCACAGCCTGTCCTTCATCAGCGACGGCAACGTGCTGGCGCTGCACCGCCTGCTCTGGAACAACCAGGAGAAAATCGGCCAGTACCTGTCCAGCAACAGGTGAGGCTGCAGCCCTGGCAGGAGGGGCTGTGCTGAGGGGAAGGCTAGCAGAGTCCTGGAATGGCTTGCATTGGAAGGAACCATAAAGCTCATCCCATCTCAGCCCCTGCCATGGGCAGGGACATCTTCCACTATCCCAGGGTGATCCAAGCCCTGTCCAGCCTGTCCTGGGACTCTCCAGGGATGGGGCAGCCACAGCTTCTCTGGGAACCTGTGCCAGGGGCTCCCACCCTCACAGGGAAGGATTTCTTCCTAATATCCAATCTAAATCTCCCCTCCTTCAGCTAAAAGCTGTTAATATTTGGAAATACTCCCTTCTGTTGCTTCTGTTATTACTGAGAGGACTATTAGTCATCATTGAAGATTTCTCATAATTACTTTAAAAAAGAAAATCCAGCTTGTCCCAGTTGAGGAAGGGTAGTGGGAGTTGCTGAGTAAAGGAGTTTCCTGACAGAGAACATGTTGTTTGTAGGGACCACAAGGCTGTTGGACGACGACCTTTTGACAAGATGGCAACGCTTCTTGCCTACCTGGGGCCTCCTGAGCACAAACCTGTGGCAGATACTCATTGGTCCAGCTTAAATCTCACTAGTTCCAAGTTTGAAGAGTTTATGACAAGGTAATGAGATTACTGTGGTGGGGACGCACAATGTGGATTTCTAGACTTGATCATGTGAGGAGATGTCAGTAGTTTATAAGACTCTCTGCTATCAAGACTCTCTGTTTTAAAGGGGTGTTTAAAAAGCTAAGTCTACACAAACCTTTTAGGTTTCTGAGTAGATTTTAATTTAAAAAACTAAACTGAGAATGAGAAATGGTGGTAACATATGTGATTTAAGGAAGGCTCAAGATTGTGTAAGCTTAATACTTGGTTCAGAGATGGAACAAAAGGAGGGTTTGGGATTTTTAAAATTTGTTTGAAAGGCAGTTATGAAAGTTGATGTCAATGTATTGCTTTTTAGACATCAGGTACATGAAAAAGAGGAGTTCAAAGCACTGAAAACATTAAATATTTTCTACCAAGCTGGGACATCCAAAGTTGGCAATCCTGTTTTCTACTACATCGCTCGGCGGTAAGAAACCTTTCACCTTCCCAATCTGAAATGCACCTGTCAGTCAAAGGTATCAAGTGTATGTAAGAGACACCAGCTTGGTAACAAACAAGAATCTGAAAATAGCTTATTTGTTAATATTTGCTGACAGTATTTTTGACTTGATTCCTAAACCAAAACTATCATTTCAAAGTAATTACACTCATGATAGGAGTCATTCCTAGAGATGTTAAAGAAAGGGAGATCCCTGTGCTCACCCCCAGGTGTGGTCAGAGGCAGCTCTGAGGATTGGATGAGCTGCTGAAGCTGCTCTCTGTGCTGAGGTGCTGCTGGTGGGGGTGTGCTGGCAGCACTGGGGAGGCTGGTTTGGCTTGGGGGGCCATGGGAATGCTGCCAGGCCTGGGATTTCTCCAGTCCTGGCATCACCAGGCACTTTGGGGTGCTGGCACAGCCCCTGGGGTGTTCATGGTCTGGTCATTGCTGGTGCATTTTGTGCCTCTGGGAGCAGAGCCCTGCCTGGGGGTGCTGGGGTTGCTCCATGGTTTGTGCTCCCTGCTGGCTGTGCTGCCCATGGTGGCAGTGGCACTGAGGGGGCCACTTTCAGTGTTGTCATGAGAGGATGTCATCAGTGCTGATTCTTTGGATGCAGTGAAATAACACAAGATGAGGAGCATCACTTATCTTCTGTACTGATTTTCTGTCTTCAAAAGCCACACAACAGTCCATGAAACCTGCAGGTGTGCTGACAGAAGGGGCTGGCTCGAGGGCAGCCTCCCCCCTTTAAAATTTATTTTTTTTAGCAAGATCCCTAATGTTTAATCCCCTTACATGCACAGAGTTAGAAGCAAAGGCAGTCTTTTGAATTCTCTTAAAAAAAACTCTGTTTGCTTGCCACATTTTTCTTCTCCATTTTGTTCCATTAGACACGGTCTTATTTCATGTCAAGTCAAGCAAAATGCCTGCATTGTTATCCTGCCTTGTTCAGACAAGAAATTAGGCATACAAATGCAGAGAGTAGTGATAACCCATCTTAAAAAGTGACTGTGCCTGGCAGTGATCCGAGGCATCCTTATGTATTCTGTGCAGACCTAACATGCAGTGTTTCCTTGTTTGCAGAGCAAGAAATGGTTGTTTCATATGCAGATAAAAAAATTCTGGAAGTAAATCAAGGCAAAAGTTTGCACCACATGTTTGCTAGGCCTAGCTCACCTCCCTCTTCTTTAAAAGCAGAAAATTTAATTTATCCAAGGATGCCTCACTGGGCGAAACTGTCATGGTCTCCAGTCAGCCAAGCATTCCTGCCTTCAGAGAGGGTGGGAAGGAGCAGATTTTTTAACATTTTATCCAGGTATGAGATATTAATGAAAATATTGTTGTACTGCCACATGAGCCTTGCTGCTAGGTGAGTTATTTGTCTTCAGCAGCTGCACAATTCAGGAATCCTGGCAGGGCTGCCTTTCAAACCAGCAGGAAGGGCTTAGCTCTGGGATGATGCTCTGCCATCATCCCTTCTCATAGGGATGTGGCTAAGTGGAGCTTATTTGGGCTGTTTGTCTTCTGATTCTGAGCCAGGTGTTGTGTTTTCAAGGTGTGAAATGTGGAAAAATTGTTTAGATTGGAGCTGCCAGGCTGTTTGAGGACTTGTAGCAGGCTGGAGTTTTTTGGGGTTGGTTTTTTTCCCTTTTTTTTTTTTTTTCTTTTGGTTTTTTGTTTTTTATAGTTGAAGATCTTGTTGCTAAGGCATTGTTGAGTCATTTTACTGATATATCTGGATCAGTTTATGTCCTTCTTGTGCTGTGAAATTTAATTCCTTCTGTCATCTATCTTCACATTTTGTTTCCTGGGCAACAACCCAGCTTCTGGAGCCAGTACTCTTCTGTTTTTAATCCCTACCCAGTTACAAAAATGATCCATAAATCAATGAATATTGATCCTGAACTACTGCCATTAGGTTTTAAAGCTGATCCCAAACTAATTAATAGGAATAAAACCTCTGAGTTATTGCTGCAGACCGCAGCAATCCCCACAGCAATTTAACCTTTCCAGAGCGAGTACACAGCTATTAGAGGTGTGCCAGAGCTTTTCTGGGTATTTTGAATATTGCCCTGAAATGCTAAATAGTTGTTTTGGATACCAATTTCACCGAGAATAGATTATTTTGTATTTCTGGAGGTCTGAGTGCGCGGCATGTTTACAAACGCAGGCCCTGGGGCTTAGCTCAGAGTGGCTGCGCAGTTGCTCAGCAACAAGTGCTCGACTCCCACACTTCTGCCTCCTCCCTGCTGCCTTATCGACTCATTCGTATTCCAGAAAAATACCAGGAAGCCTAAATTCCAGTCTGCTTTTCTGAAAGCAGTCTGAGCGGGCAGCCCTGGCGCTGCAGCAGCCCAGGCAGGGTTTGGGAGGGAGCACAGCCCTGGAGTGCCACGGTGCCAGTTCACTTCATACCCAGCTGCGGGTCTGGGATCCAGCTCCTCAGTCCTGCCTGTGCTTTTGGGAAACCCCAGAGCCCCATTTCCACTTTCAGGCTTTTCTTAGCATGCTGAGGAGTTTGAAGGCTGGATAGCAAGTCCTTTAGGGTGGGACTTGCAATTTGCCCCAGACAACCTCTGGAAAGCAATGTTTTCCTGTTGCTGGTCATCAGATTGTCTCGTTATGGGTGAAACATTCTCAGGGCCTTTAAAGTCTATTCCCTGTAGGTTTTTTTAATGCAATAGAATTTGGCATCCTGTACTGATTCTGCAGCAAAGACACATGCAGTATTTCCCGTAATTTCCTCAAATCAAGCAGTTTAGCCACAGCACTTCATTTTGTGATAAGTCCTGCCTTGCAAGCCCAGCTGCTTCCAGTGTGTGGGATGAGGCCACGAGAATGATGCAGTTCTGGGAATTGCTGAGTTCTGAGCATGGGAAATAGGTTGGTGCTGTGCTACAGTCAGTCAGCACTTAGCAAACCCAGGGACTGTCCAAGGAGAGCGGCAGCAGGGACTTCTTCAGTGTTTCTAAGTTCTAAAGAATAGGAAGGGGAAGGATAGTCCCAGTGTTGTGATCATCTCATCAGCTTATTGCTAAACAATATTAGAGATACATCAGTATCTAAATAATGCAATTTAATATAACCATAATTTCCCCCCATAAGACATGACAATGGAGCCAAACGTCTGCTTTAAACAGGTTTGTATAATACAATGCTATTTATTTGTTTTACTCTGCTTATTAGAAAAGAGGCACAGTCGTTAGTTCAGTTCAATACAAACATAACTTTATTTTTACTTAAATGCCAATGAAATAACTGTACAAACCCATTGTGTAACATTTACTGTTAGAAATTAAAACACATTTCCGGTTATAGAAATACTGTTCACAATTGGAAAGTTGTCATTTCTCTGATACCAGTAGTTGTAAATGATCTACAGCCCCCATTGACACCTTAGGAGAAACAGGTAGAGGGCTCCAGTCTTGGTTGTGAGGTTTTCTGGGTTTTGCAGCACCTTCATGCTACAATAACTGGAAATTAAATGGCCTGGAATGAATGGAAAACATTGTATAAGATCTGTAATATTAAGTGGATAATACTTTTTCAATTAACTTGTTCTTCAGTTTTCATTTCATGCTGTTTGCAAAACTTCATCTGTAGTATATCAAGTACCTTTGCCATAATTTAGATAATTTTCCTAGAGTGGACAGAACCATGCGTGCAACTATTTCTACTGGCTGACGGTGCAGATGTCAAGGAGAAGAGCATCCATGCTCGCCCTTAGAAAGCAGGGATTTGGGCATGTTCAGTGCCATGGACTGGATTCATTCTCTTTGGAGTCACAAGAGTCAGGAATATTTCAATGACAGCTCACCAGCTAACTGCTTCATTGATTTGTTACATGACTTGTGTTTGAAATCGACTGATATTTCATTTTACTGATAGTAGTTTGCTACGTTCTGGCTGATCTGTGGTATTCTTTTAAGCAGAACATATTAACATTTCAGGATGTCACTTGACATAAAGTCAAGGAGTTCCAGATCATTAATTTGGGTGGATAACTCCTTGGTGTTTGACAGTGTCATGGCATTGAACATCTGGCATTTTTCTCTACTTTTATCTTTTTTTTTTCCTCTTTTTTTTTCTTTTTTTAATATGGAGAGAGCAATAACTTGCCTGCAGTCTCTAAGTCAAGCCAGAGCAGAAGGATACTGGCCCCTACCACTGTCCCATGCTGAAGTTGGACCATGTTGCCATCTCAGTTTACACCCTCTTAGCAGACATCATGGCATTGTCATATTTAATTCCTAAATTCAAAACTGTTGTTCTTCATATTTAAAATACTCTAATACATATGAAGCAAACATAGATATACATGCTAGCGATTTTGCTCAGGAATAACTTCTGATTAGTGAAACAGTTCAGTTTAGTTCCTTTATTTTTTCCCTTTCTTTTGCATGTTATCATAACTTACAAAGAATCTGTGCTGCTATATTACAGGAATTGCTCACTGGCAAGTCAAGCAAGACAATGCAGATATGATACAGGCCTTCTGTTTTTTTCCAATTGTTCAATGACAAAATCATACGTAAAATCAGTACTTAAAATTCTGATGTGTTTATTCTGTGCAAGTAAAATGAAAAATTTAAATACAAAATAAGCACATTTTTAAAAACAAAATAATAGATTAGTTGTACTCAATTAAGACATATGAAAATAAGTAGCAGCTTAGTATCAAGACATTAGTGTGCGCGTCTGTTACTTTCTTTAGATCAGAGTCAGGACTTGGAATTTCTTTCATTCATTATTTCAGCTGGATGTGTTAACTCCAGCAGTTATCACAGGAGTAACCTCAGTAATTTCCACGGGGTGCAAGCCCTTAGTCCATAGCCACGGCCACGGCGTGCAGCAGTGCCAGACAGAGCAGCCCCATCTGCCAGCGGCTGGCGCGGGAGGGCACGCGTGCGCTCGGCGTGGCCTCCTCCTTCCTTAAGGTAGTGCTTGTGCTTTGAGGCATCTTGGAGTAGTTTGTTGGCATTCCACTGGTGATGCTTAAAGTCATGGGAGTGGTGGAGGATCCCGTGGCAGGGGCCAGGCTGGCGTTGCCCTCGGTGGAGTCCTGGACGAGGATTGTGCGAGTGGCCGCGGCCTCCTGGGGGCCGTCGGGGGAGCGGAGCAGGGGCCGGTCTGTGCCGGGGAACAGAGCCGGGTGGCTTTGGGTCACCAAGGGAGGGACTTCCTTGGCTTTAAATTGTTTGTGCGTTTTGGTCACTTTGGTGGGCTCAGGCGCCGCGGCAGAAGCCTCCCAGTCCGCTGCCTTCGTGCCTTTGATCATGGGGCTGGAGTCCAGGGCTGTGGGCTGGGCCGGGGCTGGCGCGGCGCTCGCCCAGGGCCAGGGCTGGTCAGCACACGGGGCCCCCACAACACGGGCAGCTGTGCCCTGCACCCACTGCAGCACGTAAGGGATGTTTTGGTTATCGCTGCAGGACCAGGGGTTGTTGTACAGAGTTATTACCTGCAGCTGGGAGAGCTGGTCAAAGGCTTTGTCAGGAATGTATGAGAACTTGTTGTTGTGCAGGTAGAGGCTTGTGAGGTGTTGCAGTCTCACCAGTGTTCCTGGGAGTATCTGGGACAAGAAGTTATTGGATAGATCCACTGTCTCTATGTTGTAGGGCATATTGGTTGGAACTGTCCAAAGTTTGTTGCTGCTGAGATTGAGAAACTTGAGACTGCTCAGTGTGTTGTTGATCAGGACAGCTCTTTCCACCATATTCCTGGAAACATCGAGCACTCTAAGATTCCACTGGTAAGCTGTATCAAGTTTCTGAAGAACTTTAATGTTGTTGTTTGTGGCATATAATTCCCATAAGGACTTGGGCAGATGAGCAGGAACATTCTTGAGCCAATTATTTGAAATATCGAGGGTCCTCAGATTGGTGAACCTCGTTAGCTGATGATCGAGATCTACAAACTGGTTAAAGGACAGATTTAAATATGTAAGGTTGTCTTGAAGTCCCTGGGGCAGTACAGTTAAGTTTCTGCCTGAACAGTCCACATTCCTGTCGTTTCCTGAGCACTTACAGCTAGAAGGACAGATACCCAAACCAGTGGGTATGAAAACCAGAAGGACCAGCAGACAGGTAGATGTGTTCAATATCTGGTATTCCATTGTTGCCTGGAAATAAATATACCAAAATGACACCCTTTAAATCCATGTAATACATTTTATCTCTGTATAAGGGTTGTCTTGGCAATGGCCACTTGCAGGAGAAATTAAGTAAAAATATCAATAACCCCCTTTGTGGCACGGTCCTTTTTAGAATTGTTCAAGAGAGACTTCACAAAGCATCCCTTCAGCCTGTCGTGTTGTCTGGCAGAATGAGACTTGTTTTTTTCATCTCCCTTTCCCCCTCCAGCTCAAATGAGGGCTTTCTTCCGAAAACGCAAGTCTCTTCCAAACATTATACAATGTCTGCTTCTTGTTTTTAGTGATTTCAAGCCTATATTATGTTTGGAATAATGTGTTCATTTATAGAGGATGAAAAAATGGCTGTCAACTGGATCTTCACAAATCTCTGCAGTAATGTAGCAGTCCCCCCCATCCAGGCATGCTGTTTGCTTAAGTAAACTGGTTAAAATACATCATAGGAATTTAGCTTGAAACCCACATTCTGTTATTCATGCTAACATGCACTGTAGCATTTTTTCCTCCTTAGAGTGTTAATTACAATCTCAAAGCTGGAAACACATGTTTAGAACCCGAGTTACCGTTAGTAAGAAATCTCTGACACTGCAGCAAATTTCTGGTGCAAGCATCTGTCATCAGCTCCTAATTCCATTCCCATTTCCACCTCTGATTTGGTAGTAGGATTTTGTGAGTAAAATCAAAAAGCACAAACTTACCGTGGTGTCCTGCAGTATCAGCACATCGTTTCTGTGATGGATTGGAGCTTAGAGGTCGCCTTGTTCTGGAGAGCAGCTCCAGAGGCTGCCGGGGGCTGTGCTTGTCTCAGCTGCATCGTACGGCTGCGCCCGGCTCCGCAACCACCTGATCCTGTGGGCACTGCAGAGCCGGCCCCGAGCCCTGCCAGGGACCTGCCGGGGCTGGGCTGGGGCAGGGAGTGCCCCCGGCTCCCCAGCCCTGCTGTGCTGCTGCTGCTGCTCCCTCCCAGCTGGGGCTGCCTGCTCACACGGCTGGGCTCCCCCCGCACGCTCCCTCCGGCAGCTCGGGCTGCCACTCCACTGCATGTTTCTGTTTGAAATGTCAGCTTAGCTTGGGCTCTTTCTGCCTTCTGTTAACCTCTCCTCCTGTAATAGAGGTTAATGTGACTTTAGGCTTTCTAGCTTAAGCTTTTTTATACTACACTGCCAGAATATATTTTCATAATTTTAAAATACTGTTTTCTGGTCCTTGGATCAGGCTATCACTGTGTTGTTAGGTATATTATAGTTCAGCTTGTAGGATTTTACAGATTTCTACAGGAAATCTTGATCTGATTTTCTCAAAGGCGCGTGAGAGTGAGAGTGTTTATAATGTTTAGTTTATAGTGCTGTTAATTTTAACAGGGTGTCATGTGAACGAGCCTTACAAAAGTCTTTGTATAATTGTAATGCTATTCTTTAGGCATACCCAATCATACAGCTTATGTAAACAGTAAAGAAAATTGAAAATATATTTTCCTATGGCCTTTGTATGCACAGCAGCCTGGGATTGTATTTGGATAATGTACTACTCCTTATTAGTGATAGTTTGAAAATTCTGAAGTTTATTGTGTGCAAATCTTTGTTCTGTGCTCCATCCACAAATCTATTCCCTCCTCAAGCGAACTCCAAACTCTTACCATTTTGCAGAGCTCTCATGGAAAGCTAGCTTCAGCATCTAGCAGCTTCTTTATATAAATATTCAATATTCAAAAAAAAAAAAATCTACTTCTGATACCAGCCTGCTACTGCCCAGCCAAGGCTGGTGAGGGGGAGATGAGCTCAGGGCCCAGAGAGGAGCATGTAAAGCACTTGGACACTGGGAGCTCAAAGGAATCTAGCATCCATGAGCCATTAAATGAGTTTGTATTAGTAACTGAGTGCATGCTGTATCTAAGCAAATATTCAGGTGGGCCTTAAGTGACCAAAACATCTTTGAGAAAGCTTTATTAAAATGTCCTGGAAGTGATTGTATTCACTTGCACAGCCCAGTGGAGCAAACCCCGGTGTGAAGCCGAGTCCCTCTGACGCTGGGCTGTCTGTGACATATCCACGTGTGTGTTACCTGTGTCTGGCTGTGCTGGCACACACAGCTGTGTACTCTGCCTTCTGGTATCTCTAGTTACAGGTGATGACTGGGCACTATTTGTTTTGTAGTCAGAAATTTGCCTCAGGCAGAAGCAGGTTGTTCTCTCTTGTGAAAGCTGAAGTTGGGAAACACCAGGGAAATGCCAAGGAAGTGCTGGGGCCTCACCGTTCTTGCCTGGGTCAACTTCTCCTTTTTTCACTTTCTTGAAAATTACTTGATTTAAGAAAGATGTAGAGTATTCTGGAAATTAATTTGGCAGTCTACAAAGGGTGTTCTGACTGGGGCAGTGTTTCATGGTTCTCCTGGATCAGTAGCTCAGGTGGTGAGGGCTGTGGTTCCTCTGCTTCCAAGTGAAGTGCTGAGTGCTTGCTGGGATCTGAGCTGGGTTCCTCAGCGGGTTCCCTGAGCCAGTCAGGGGGTGGTGGCAGGTCAGAGCACTCGGGCGGAGTGTCTGGGGGAGGACAGGAGTCAGCTGCAGTGTTGGCTGGCTCTGAGGCAGGGGCTGGGGCCGTGCTGGCTCCGGAGCAGCCCGCGGCCAGCGGAGGTGGCTGCCCGTTCTCAGTGCTGGTAGTGTGGTGGGGTGGGTTCTCTGAGACAGTCGGGTCTTCCTGCAAGTTTGTGCCTTGTTTCAGTCGCCAAGGCAACATAAATAAGACTGAGGAACGCTTGGTGCCGGGATCAGAGTCCATGAAGAGATCTGAGGTGTCCCCATCCACGAAGGGGGACCGGCCTGCCCAGTGGGACTCGGCCAGAGGAGGCCTCATGCAGCATTTCCACAGGAGAATGACGATAATTGCCAGCGTCATCCCAATCAAAATGCTGCCAATTATCAGCGCTGCTACCCAGCTGCCGTCCCCAGCTTCCTCCTCCCCTGGGAAGGCCTGGGGTTCTGTAGCAGCCAGGGCTCTGTTGGACTGGTATAAGCTGGGTGCAGTTGCTTGCAGTTGGTAGAGTGGGGGTTTGTCTGCTCTTGGGCTCGTGGCAGTGGTGCACGCGTGGCTTTCAGTCCTGGCAGCGTGGTGAGGTGCTGCTGCAGAAAGGGAGCTCCAGATTTCCCCACAGAAGAGAACCAGCATGACCTGGTTGCTGGCCATTTCCCTCCAGCCTCTTTACAAGGGTCCTCTGCTATTGCAGGGAAGAAGTAGAACATGGTAACTTGTAAACTGTATTTCTGCACTCTACTGCCCCAGACAGTTCTGTGTTAATACCATCAGACTGAAAATAATGGTCTCCCCAATATTTCACATTTCAAGCCTGTTTCCATCTGCATGATCAGCAGGTTTGGCACTGACATTACAAATAACAGCAGATTTTCAGCATTATGGATCATATTAATAAAGTGGCTTGTTTGAGAGTGAGAGTGTTTATAAATCTTATTAACAGCTTATTAACACCTTTTTTCACCTTATCAGAAAAAGGCATTGGCAGAGCAGTCCTCACAAGGTTTCAAAATAACATTTATCAGTTATGGACCTAGAACAAACTCTGTAGCATTGACAGAGAGGGTTGTGAGAAGTGAAGAAATGGCTTGTTGTGATATAAGCTGAGACAGAAGTAAAAGGCTCTTTACAATTCTCTTAAACTTTTATTTCCTGTTCTCATATTTGTTCAGCATAGCAAAATATTTAAAAGTTTTCCAAGTACTTATGCTATAATGACACAGCATTCTAATGGTAAAGTGTTTTATAAATAAATTCCTGCATGCAGATTGTGCAAATGTTGAGTTGTTGGCATGAAACAGACTTTTTTTTTTCTGTTCTGATTAGAGTTCAGCTCTCTAAATGTCTCCATATGACATAAATGATATAAAATTCATCCCCTACACAGCTCTTTTCCTTCTGAAGTCACTTTCATGCAATTTGAGCTAATTCATTAGTTACTATAGTGCTAGTCCTGTGAAGCTATTTCTGGGAAATTAATATGCATGAGTCTTTATGGGTTTACAAATACGCAAAATTAAATTTTAAATGCAGCAGTGTAAACACACATGAGCAGTAAGTTAATGACTAGAGAACATCGTGATCTAAACTCTGACAGGTTTGTAATGGGTTAAAATGATTCTGTTCAGTTTTTATCCTGCTCCCCTCTTCTCAAAATAGGCTCAATACTTGAATTTGATCCTTACCTGTACATTTATCTTCTCTGAAGCAGGCACTGTCTGCCTTTGTTGCTTGAAGGCTCAGGAGGGCTGTGTATGCTCGGAGTCGGACAGGGTAAAATGGCTCTTTTCATGCAGAAGTTTGTGCAGAGAGGGAGGAAGTTGCCAATGCTGGCAGGAAGTGTCTGCACCGAGCAGCTCGCGGGCTGTTATCTCGGAGATCCTGTGTGCCACGGGCAAACTTCTGCTCTGCCCGCCGTGCTGGGCTTCTGCAAAAAGGTCTTGGTGGCTCTTGCCACATCAGGCACCTACGGGTGTTTATGTGGATATTCTCAAATGCCTGTTTGCCTGTCTTTGTAGAAAATAGTTATGATTTCTTCTGTGTGAATGAAAAACTCCGCAAGTTTGGGCTGGATTTGAGTTGCTGATGTAATTCAGTGGTGGGTTTGCTGTGCTCTCAGGGTTATTAGTGGGAAACCACCCCATGGTTCCTTGGTGAGTCATGGAAAGCTGTGTGGTCATGGGATGCTGGCTGCCTGCACATCCTCTCTTGTGTAGCTGCATCGAGGGGCAGAGGGCAAAATCTGGTTTCACCCTCAGCCTGTCCCTACTTGCTTGGATGTTTTTCCATGTGGACAGTGTTGTGACCTGCTGCCATCACTGGTGGAGGGCTGTGCTCAGAGCAGCTGCTTCCCCCATCTGTCCCTGTCCATACCATGGAGTGTAACTCAAGCTGCTCTCTTTGGTCTCTGTGAGCATTTTTGCCTGGAAAGGCTGCGTGGCGGAAGGAAACCCACACCAAATATGTCCTCCTGGCACTTTGCAATTGTGTTCTGCCAGTAGCTACTGACAGATTCCTCTGCAGCCCTTCCTGTTGTGCCTCTCTGACTGCACTGCTCTGCCTGCTCCTGCAGCAAACACACATCCTGATCCCATACTCACACTAACTCTGTGTTTCTCGTCTGATTTCTTTGTCTCCTCCCCATTCTCTTCAACATCTGTGACTGATTCCCAGTTCTAGGCTAAGCATGCAAACTCCTTCCAGCTTTATTTTCCTCACTACACAGCCCACCTTTGAACCTGGCAGTTGCATTTTTTGGCCTCTGTCTCTGTCCTGGCTGCCATGGTGCTGTGGTCCTGCCTCTGCTGCTGCTGTATCTTCCCTGCCAGCCAAGCTAATGGGTGATCTAGTGGAATTGGGGTGGGGGATTCAGTCATCCTGGTCCTCTCAAACTCGTACAACCATCCTATGTGTCACAGCTGTTGGTTACAGCTGCACAGGATGTCTGGAGCTTTGGCACTGTGCAGTCTCAGCACTTGTAACCACAGTGCAACAGAGCTTCTTCAGCCCAAGGAGCAGCCTGTGGAAAGCTTCTCAGGTTTCCTTAAAAGAGCAAAGCTCTGCTGCAGGGAGAGCAGCCACAGGCACCTCCCTGGAATTATGGGAAGGTCAGGTCTCTAAGAATAAAGAAACTAAAAGTTACTGTGGTTGAAAGGAATTCCTGGCATGTTCTATTTGGTGTCAGGAGAAAGTGGAGTGTGTTTCCATGATGCAGGAAATCACGGCGAGTCATCAGAGACCTTTACAGAGCTCAGCCAATGTTACAGGAATAAAACATTCTAAAATGCCTGGTCATATTTTTTTCTAACATTTTGACTTAGAGAAATAGTATCACATAAGTCATTTAAAAACTGATTTTGCAAGTTTATTGAAGATTACAAATTGAACAAGTTCTCATATTCTAGCAAATACTACAAACTTCATCTATTCATAGTCAATGTCGAAACACAATAAATATGGTTCCAATCAATCTGCTTCAAAAGTAATTAAGCTGGTTTAAGAAGTTGTTGATGGAAAATCCAAAAGGGCATTTTGAGAGGGACTAGATCCTGGATTAGTGGTTGAATCAGAGTTGTGACTAATGTATGGTTTCCTTTGAAAAGCAACTTGGTTATGCCTGTGCAGCGTCTTAGTGTTCAGAGTGTTGATAAGACTGACAGTCTGTTCCTTGTTCCCCTCTGTGGTCTTTGAGCATGGGCAGATTCTGTCCTTTTGGTTTATCCTGTTCAGCTCCTGTCACCCTGATTTCTGGTCAAAGGAGTAAAACCAGTCTTGACACTACTTAGAGAAAGCTATTTAACACAGTTTTACTGCCTTCTGGATCCACACGTGGCTAAAGCAATTCCCACTGGCATAGATGGAAAAACTTTGAAATCTGAACTTAGCTTTTCTGCAGGGGAATTCTTGCTGTTACTTGAAATACAAGTTTTTGCCTTACATTAATGGTGTAACAAAGGCAAAAGATGAATTTTTACCTGAGTGTGAATTAAATCTCAACAACAAAATTGGTTAAAATGGGTTTGTGTGACTGGGATGGTTCTTTGCTTTCTTGTTCATTATCTGCTGCTTTGGTGAGTTTCTCAGTAGTTTCATCTTCAGTTTTCCTTCGGTTCACAGCATCCCTCCCTGATATCACCTCCTGCATTATCAGCTCGGTTCCACTTGTCTCCTTGGGCATCCTCTGCCATGTTCCTGCTGCTGTGGGCCATAAGCTGTTGGTGGCCAGGAGGTCACCATTGCTCCTGGGCCTGCGTTTGCCCTGCTGGGCTCTCTTGAGATAGGAGATTTTGTTGGCTGCTATGACTGTGGACAGAAACAGGGAGATGCAGATGAGCACAAGAACTGCAATGATAATGAAGCAAATCAGTATGAGAGACTTATTGTCTTCACAGGTGTCTTTGGTCATTGGGCTCTTGGGTTTGCTGCTTTTCTCTAATCCTCCCGTGGTGGAAACTGCACTTGGGGCAGGGGAAATCAAATTTTGAGTTGTGGAGGAGAAAGATGGCAGGGTACTTTGCATTTCAGAAGTAGTCGTTTGGCTGCTGAAATTGAGGCTCAGAGGAGAATTTGTGCTTGCTTCTGTCCTGTTCTGACGCCCACTGAGGTTTTGGCTGGTGGGACTCCAGGTTTCTTCTCTGAGGTGAGGGTAACCCGTGTGGTTTGCACTTGTTTGCAGCCACAGGGAGAAGATGATCATGACAGGGAAGGCCAGGTGTGGGTTACTGCATCTCTTTGTCTGCATCTTCCTGTTGAGTCCCCTGCAAAAATACAAATTGTGGTGCTAGTTTAGCAGATGCTGGTTCTTAGAGGTTTGGATTGGACTTCCCAGGGAATAGCAGGCTTCTTGATGAAAAATACATGGCCTCATTTTGGGGGGATGTAGGAGAATGAGTTCAAGTGCCCAGATTGTGAAAGAATAGATTGTCTCGAACTTTGACAGTTTGAGGTTATAGAAAACATACAAAGACCAAAAAAGAACATGGAGCAAAGAGAAGTGTTTCCTGCTGAGGGCTTTGTGATGTCAGGGCAGACTCTGGGAATTCCTTCTCTCTGAAGCTGCCCATGTTACACCCAGTCATCACTTCTGCTTTACACAAAGACCCTGTGGAGGTTACACATCACTGGCTGCTTCTCACCTCCCTGAATTCCCCTGGGGCAGGCAGGGGAGCCCTGCAGGGAACAGATGGGTAAGGGAAAAACTTGAACCCAAAATGTTCCTGTAAGTGACAGCAATAACTTAATATGAATTGTATGTAGTTCCTAGCACAGCTGTCTGGAGTACTTTAAAATGCCCAGGAAAATCTTTGTTCTCTTATTTTTCTGCTTTTTTGTACAAAAAGTTCTTCATCACAAATGTACTTCTTTTATTTTTCTTCCAAACATTCTACAGATTGTGACATTTTCTTTGAAACACCACCAATAATTATGGAAATGAGAGTAACCATTCATATGTTCTGTTTCACATTTGTGTGGCATTCAAATCTGTACCTGTTGAATTTTTCTGGAGGGCAGGAATGTGAGAGTGGGGTTGGTCTGATACGAAGATAATAACCTCAAATTAACGGTGACAAATCAGCCAAACAGTGCTGCTGCTTGGGCCAGGCTGCTCCTGACCTTCCCAGGGCAAGGCTGTGTCCCACCAGAGTCTTTCTTCTGTCTCTGGTAACAGATCAAAGCATTTCCTTTGAGTGTTACACACTCTGCTTGGTGCAAATTGAAATGCTGCAGGAAGTGACCAAAAGTAACGCTGTTGATTATATGTTTGTTCTTGAACAAATGTGTTTGTTGCCTGTAAAGGTAACAAAGTGTGTTTGTTTGTGTCTAAATATGAAAAATCAGAGAAGTGATGTTCCTGGTGTGTGACCCAGTGAAGGGAAGGCAGGGATACACCTGATGTGTAAGGGGATCTCTCCTTACACAACAAGGAAGCAACAGAAGATCTGTGTCTATAACTTTGCACTTCACCCATAACATAAAATTATTCTCCATCCTGAGCTTAATCCTGTTTGTTCAGTTTGAACTAGCAACCATCTTAGTCATAAACTACAGCTCAGGTAGCATTTTTGTCTGTGTGTGGTGGAAGTCACCTGGATGATTCCTTGTAGCATACTTTGAAAAGGAAAAGGAAAGCAAACGCAGCAAAGCTTGGGGTTTTTTACCATTTCAGCTATTTTGAGCAGGACAGGCAGAGGCAGCACAGCTACACTGCAGCGTTCCTGTCCCTGCCCAGGGTGAGCTCCCAGCTCTGCCCCGGGCACACTGAGCCCAGTGTTCATTGTGGGCTTCCAGACCAGATGTGCTTTTCTTAAAAATCAGCGGGCTCCTCGTGTGAAGGGCTGCTCTTGAAACCACGAGAGCAAAGGAACTGATCTTTAAAGAGCTGGTTTTCTTTTTAGTTCAACCCTTTGTGTCTGGGTATTGACAGGGTCTCAGTACCAGCGAGATCTGCACTGCAAGGACAACAGAGCCAAGTAGTGACTGTCACTGTTAATTCCTCAGTCTGACTGTGAATAACCTTTAAGATGATGAAAAATACAGTATATCAGCTTCCCTGATTCAGTTGGAGATACTATTTCTACAGTTTGTTACTATTTTTTAATTACTCAAACTTCTGTAAAAATACTTTTTCATGTAATTTTCTACAAAATGTAAGAAACTTTGAAGTACAACTTAAAATAGGAGAAGGAAAATGTGTACTTACCTTGCCAAGATGTAGTCAACAGAACATGGATGTTTCAGATATTTGGTCCTTTGACAATAAGATCTCTTTGTGGAAATATTTGCTCCTAGGATGCAAACAACTATCAGTTACAGCAGGGAGATTTGGGCAGTGCTGGTGTTTTTTAGGCAAACCTGTAACTGCAATGATATGTGGCTCTAAGTGGGGAACTAAAACCACAGCTATGACACACTTCCTTTGGGTAACAGCTATACCATGACACACTGGGGGAAAAACACCAACTTGCCCAACTTAGCTCTCAGAACCACAGGAGGTAACGGGGGAAAAAAACCTCTTGTGCAGATGAATGTTCTGTGTTCTGTCTCCTGAGTTGTCCTGCACTCAGGTGCTATCAAGAGAAGTGTCCCAAAACTCTTAAAGCTACACCTATGCTTAGAGAATTTATCAGCTCTTCTGTAGCCTGTTGTTTGCCTTGGAAGAGTTGAGTTAATGACAGCTCAGAACAGTGACAGGTATTTAAAAATATCTTAAAATTTCACAAGCTGCTGATTAATCTGTTTTTAATTAATTCTTCCTACTAGAATTCAGTCTGCTGTGTGAACCCTGGAGATGTCGTTTAGGCAAATGCATTGCCCAGTCTCAAAATTCAGAGAACCTTTAAGTGAGAAAAAATATTCTCAATTTTGTGAATGTTTTTGAAAAGAGGTATTTTTGTAGGCAAGTCCTCTGTACTCCTCAGAGGACTGACCATTCTTAGAAACACTCCCAAGCATTGGAGTACTGCAGGATAGAGTAACTGGAGTGGCTCTGGACCCTCTGAAAAAGTTGGGATGTGCATGTTTGATTATTAAGACTCCTGAGATAAATATATTTTTCCACATACAAATATAGATATAATTTGAATCTCTAAGGCTGTTACAAAGTTAGAGGCACTTAGAGGTTGTGGGGCACTTCAGGATGAAGCTGAATTAAATCCAAGCCCCCTCATCCTGGGCACTAAACGTGGCTGGAGTGTGAGGCAGTGCCCGAGGCCAGTGTGGTGTCCCCTGCTGTGGCCCGAGGGTGTTTGCAGGACTGTCACAAGAGTCAGTCTGGCTCATGGACAGGACTGAGGGTGCTCTTGGTGTTCCTGAGCACTCAGGGGTTTGTGCTGTGGGCCTCAAACATGACCCAGCCGTGTCTGTCCTGTCTTACAGGTTCAAGACTGGTCAGATCAACGGGGATTTGCTGATCTACCACGTGCTGCTGACCCTGAAGCCATACTATGCAAAGCCATATGAAATCGTGGTGGACCTCACACACGCTGGCCCCAGTAATCGCTTTAAAACAGACTTTCTTTCTAAATGGTTTGTAGTTTTTCCAGGCTTTGCTTATGAAAATGTCGCAGCAGTTTTTATTTATAACTGTAACTCTTGGGTCAGAGAATACACCAAATACCATGAAAGGCTCTTGACAGGTTTGAAAGGGAGCAAAAGGCTTGTTTTCATAGACTCTCCAGGGAAGCTGGCAGAGCACATCGAACACGACCAGCAGAAACTCCCAGCAGCCACCTTGGCTTTGGAGGAGGACTTGAAAGTGTTTCACAATGCTCTCAAACTGGCTCATAAAGACACCAAAGTTTCTATTAAAGTAAGTGCTTTTAATGCTGTTCCTAGTGATCTGTTATATTTGTTTAAGGATTGGAATATATTCTACTGTCTCTTAATTCTCCTCTCTTGTCTCGAGGAGAAATCACAGCTTTCTAGTACGCCCCATTAGGAAGTACAAAATTTCGTACATTTATCTTTCCTAAGAGTAGAAGTGTGAGGGCTTTCTCTGTGTGATTACCAAGAGGTGCTGCAGCAGTTTTCTCTTCTGTCCCCAAGGTCGGCTCGACAGCGGTGCAGGTGACGTCGGCAGAGCGCACGCGGGTGCTGGGCCAGACCGTGTTCCTCAACGACATCTACTACGCCTCTGAGATCGAGGAGATCTGCCTGGTGGATGAGAACCAGTTCACCCTGACCATTGCCAACCAGGGCACCCCGCTCACCTTCATGCACCAGGAGTGTGAAGCCATCGTCAGGTCCATCATCCACATCCGCACGCGCTGGGAGCTGTCCCAGCCCGACTCCATCCCCCAGCACACCAAGATCCGCCCCAAGGACGTGCCCGGGACGCTGCTCAACATCGCCCTGCTCAACCTGGGCAGCTCCGACCCCAGCCTGCGGTACAGTCTGCTCACTCACGGGGGGCTTCCCAGGGCTGCTTCACTCCTAGAAAGCCTCTCTTGAGCAAAACCATTTTTCTTTCACCACAGCTCCATAAAATGCAGTTCTTAATAAATTGCATCTTTTTAAAGATTGAGTTCCTATGAGTGTAGAAGGGCACACACTGTCAGAGGAAGTGAAGGCATGAAGGAAACTTAATTTCTCTTTATAAGGAGCAGTAGTTCTGTTTGCACTCTGTGTTTATTGGGTACATATGATTTCCATGGTGTTGAGCTTCGTGTTTAAGAACATGGGAGCTGTACCCCTTAGAGCAGCTTGTGATTTGTGTCAGAACAGGCTCCCCCAGGCAGAGTGCTGACCAGGGGCACCCCTGGGCTTTGGGCAGGCTCTCTCCCAGCAGCTCAGGTACACCTGGAGGGATTTAGAATTTCCTGGAACTCCAAGCTTTTCTGAGAAGCCCAATACAAAGCCCTTGAAACATACTCTGTAACCTTATCAGAAATTGTTCAGAGCAAGTGGAGGAATAATTTCTTCTGTTTCTCCAAGGAAATTATTTTTTGCTCCGAATTGTAACCAGTCCAGGGGAAAATGTTTGGAAATTTAGATGTAATTTCTACTACAGCAGCATTGAATTGATTTTTAAAATGTCAGTACTGTGGTGTATAACATGTATATGTTCAAAAGTACAAGAAAGCTCTTACAAATCACATTGTTTGCTTTGTTACAGGTCTGCTGCCTATAATCTTCTATGTGCCTTAACCTGTACCTTTAATTTAAAGATTGAGGGCCAGTTACTGGAAACTTCAGGTCTGTGTATTCCTGCCAACAACACACTATTTATTGTATCTATCAGTAAGACTCTTGCAGCAAACGAACCACACCTCACCTTGGAGTTCTTGGAGGAGTGTATTTCAGGATTTAGCAAATCCAGTAAGTAACTGCAGTGCTGGTTTGTGCCAACCATGAATTTGAAAAGATTCTAATCTCTAAAAAGATTTTAGATCTAGCTTAGTCAACAGAGTTTCCTCATTGGCTCTGTTGCTCTCTCCTTTTGCCATTCCTTTTTGAAGCTTCTCTGTTGGCCCAGTGTTCTTTGCTCAACTGGGACAGTAATTATTTTAGGCACTAAAACTGGAAGGAAAAGTGCTGAGGAAGAGTTATTTCTGAAGGGAGCCAGTGCTGGCCGTGTGTGACGAGTGGTGTTGTTGCAGGCATTGAGCTGAAGCACCTGTGCCTGGAGTACATGACCCCCTGGCTGTCCAACCTGGTGCGCTTCTGCAAGCACAACGACGACGCCAAGCGCCAGCGCGTCACTGCCATCCTGGACAAGCTCATCACCATGACCATCAACGAGAAACAGATGTACCCTTCCATTCAGGCCAAGATATGGGGCAGCCTGGGACAGGTACCACTTCTGCATCTTTTGTAAACAGACACGTGTTCTCTTGCACTTCAAATCAGGTTTCTTCTTACTGGGGTCAGCATTTTATAAAGAGTTATACTTTAAAGTGGAAAATTAAATAAAAATAATGCTAAATTATAGTTTCTAGTTCTGAATCACTGGTAGTAAAACCTAATGGAATTCAGCTTTATGCTTCTAAAATTTACATAGGGCTTTTTGCCAAAAGGGTAGCAAGTCACTAAAATGGATGCTTCAGTTTGTGATAGTTGTGCATCTTCAGCTAAAGAAATGAATGACTGCTGTTTAAAGGGTGGTTCATGGTGGAAAAGTAAAGTTAATCTGACTCTTTTTCTCTGTCAAGATAACAGATCTCCTGGATGTAGTGCTGGACAGTTTCATCAAAACCAGTGCCACGGGAGGCTTGGGCTCCATCAAAGCTGAGGTGATGGCAGACACAGCTGTAGCACTGGCTTCTGGCAATGTCAAACTGGTGTCAAGCAAAGTGAGTTCTCTCTTTGCCTTCAATTCTTTTTATAGGATAATTTCAGCTTATTTACTAATGTGACACTGAGATGCTTTCTGATAACTCAGGACAGGCAACAATGCAAAACCCATGATAAAATAGGTTCCAAGCAGTAGAGTAATTTCAGTGTTAAGTGTTGATGGTTTTTACTGAAATTTTGAGCTGTGCTCCCCATTTGAGTAGAACAAAATGGTTGCTCTCTTTTCAGGTGATTGGGAGGATGTGTAAAATCATTGACAAGACCTGTCTGTCCCCCACGCCCACGCTGGAGCAGCACCTGATGTGGGATGACATTGCCATTCTGGCTCGGTACATGCTCATGCTCTCCTTCAACAACTCCCTGGACGTGGCTGCACATCTCCCCTACCTCTTCCACGTGGTGACTCTGCTGGTGGCCACGGGGCCCCTTTCCCTCAGAGCTTCCACTCATGGGCTCGTCATCAACATCATTCACTCTCTTTGCACTTGTTCACAGCTTCACTTCAGTGGTGAGTTTTTTTGGATTTTCAATGAAGCTGCTTGCTCCTTAATTTGTTTAACAAATATTTGAGTTGTCTTTCTCTGCAAACTATTCTGAGAGTTTGAAAATAGTGGGTTGTAGTTCAGCATGAATACAAATCAGAATGAGGATATGATCAACAAGAAATGAGTATGTAATTAAAGAATATCTTACTTAGAGCAGGTGCACAATGTAAATTGTTTGTATAATGGGTTTTAGAAAAAGAGAAGAAAGTACCAGTGATTTTCTGGTAAGGCAAAGGAGGAAATACATCTATGCTAAAACTGGCTCATGTACATCTTGTGAAGGGTTGCATAACACGGTAACAAAAATACCAATTACGTAAGGGAATGGTGAAGTTAGTGTTAAAACAGGTATTTTATCTACTGCTGTATTTTAGCAGTCCTAAAATAATTGATATTAGCAATTTGGCACTTCTTAGCCCAGAAGCACAATGTAAAACCAGACTGAATTTTGTGCAGAAGAAAAATTTGAAATTTATGTGATCTTGTCTTTTTTTAAGTGTCTGAAAATCTCATTTTATGTCTGTACATATCAGCAGGGAGAGTAGGTGTGCACACACACAGACACACACAGAGGTGCCTGTGTGTCTGTGCTCTGATGCACAGGGGTGCTGAGCCTCCTGCTCACACAGTGGGTTTGAAGTGCATTGAAATCAACTGAAAGGTCAGAACTGTAAAGATAGTCAGTGCCTGAGCAGAGCCATAATTTTCTTCTGCTTAAAGTGTCTTTCTTCATGTGAGTGCCAGAGCCAAAAGCAGAGTCTGCTGCAGTTTGAACTTCAGTTCTGTCGATATTTCAGAGCAGGAGCACTATGGGTTTCCATTTTCTGAATCACTGTGAGGAGAACACACAGAGCCACATCTTTAAACAAGTTCCTCTGTAGCAGTCTCTAGAATCCACTCCTCGTGCCTGGTTTCAGCAGTCAGGGCAGGAGAGCAGAGCTGCTGTGCCTGACTCAGGGCAGTAGCAAAAGGAGCGGTGTTGGAATGGGCACAAGGACCTTGGCTCTCGGTGTCCCTGGGGGAGGAAAATATGAATTTGAATTTCTTTGGTGTAAATCTAATATGTGCAACTTTATTCAACAGAGGAGACCAAGCAAGTTTTAAGGCTGAGCTTGACCGAGTTCTCTCTGCCCAAGTTTTATTTGCTGTTTGGGATCAGCAAAGTGAAGTCGGCGGCGGTGATCGCGTTCCGCTCCAGCTACCGCGACAGGTCCTTCTCGCCCGGCTCCTACGAGCGCGAGACCTTCGCCCTCACCTCGCTGGAGACGGTCACTGAGGCCCTGCTGGAGATCATGGAGGTGCGTGGGGACAGGGGGGTGACCCCTGAGGGGCAGGCAGCGAGTGCAGGGGATGTGCCTCCTCCCTGCTGACAGTTAACAGCTGATTTCTGAGAGCCAAACTTCTGCACATTCCCAACTGTACAAATACATTTTCTCCATGTTACATCTATTCAAAGAATCTAATTCTCTTTAGGCTTGTATGAGGGATATTCCAACGTGCAAGTGGCTGGACCAATGGACTGAACTAGCTCAAAAGTAAGTCATAGACTTCAAACCCTGAGCCCTCCCTGCCTGTGCAGTACACCCAGAGTTCTCATCTTTTTGTTATACATATATTTTGTTGTATATATGTTGTTTAATGCAACGTGCTCTGTTTTTTCACAGGTTTGCATTCCAGTACAACCCCTCCCTGCAGCCAAGAGCACTGGTTGTCTTTGGCTGTATAAGTAAACGAGTGTCTCATGGACAAATAAAACAAATAATCCGAATTCTCAGCAAGGTATATGGGTCTGTCTCTTTTCCTTTATGACTCATAGAGTAGCTATTTTTAACTTTATCTTCCCATCAAATATAGGACTTGGCATAATTTTAGGATAAATGTTTTTTCTAGCGTATCCTTGTATAGAACTGATTGGAAATATACTTTCTGTAGGCCAGGCTTCTGAATTTAAATTGATTTGGTGGCTTCTGAATTTAAATTGAATGAGTTCCATCACTGCTGTGACTTCTAGAGTATCAATAGGTCTCAGTATTGAGTTTTAAACTCAATATTGACACAGGTGGATCCAGCAGTCAGTATTTGAAGAAATGAGAAATTTTCTGTTAAGGCATTTACCAGCATGCACATGATGCATAGCTTCCTCTTTCTTAAAGGAAGTGAGTGACCTCATGCACTGTAGGTAAATATAGTAAAGAGCTGATTTATATCAGAAAACTTTGAAGCAGGTGCCTGGCTTGACAATGATGTTCCATCATTCTAAAGCAGGTTGTGTTCCACAGCAGGTGAACAATGTACTAAATATGTGTCCTTTAAGCATTTCATTAGAGTTTTATAGATACAAACTTTAATTGAATCGTGTCTAAATGATAAAAGAGCTTTTCTACAGCTCTTACAACCCCCTGCAGCCTGACTGTTAGAGTACACATTGTACAGTCATAGATTTATTTCTGCTGTCTAAATCTCCATTTGGAAAAGTTCTCGAGAGTTGGTTTAAAATGAGCTCAGGCTTTGTAAGTAATTGAGAAAAACAGTTATTGTGCAGAGCTTTGATCTTCTTTTTACAAAGCAAAACGTAATTATGGTTGTATTTTTAATTACTCTATTTTTTCAAAAAGGGACTTGAGAGCTGTTTAAAAGGCCCTGATAATTATAATAGCCAAGTTCTAATAGAAGCCACAGTTATAGCCCTCACTAAGCTGCAGCCTCTTCTTAACAAGGTAAGTCACTGGCTTTTTTAATAAACAGAGAATGTATTTTGTAAATTATGATTATGGGTATAATCTCAGAAATACAAGTTAAATGTTGGGGTTTCTGAAGTTCACACTTCACTGTGATTCATGCATGGAAGGAGCACATATGGGAAGTGTGACAGATTGTGGGACCAGTGCAAAGGCTTGAGAAATGCTGGGGAATGTTCTGTTCTGCTTCCCAGAGCAGGGCCCTGGCAGTTGGGCAAAGGCTGTGCCCAGGCTGAGCCCGTTCCTTCCCCAAGGCTCCAGTGCTGCCTTCAGCTGTGTGTGCTGCTGCCAGGGCTGGGGGAATGGCCACGTGTGGGGTGCTGCTCGTTCAGCCAGCCAGGGTCACTGCCAGGCTCCTGTCTGAGAGCACAGCAGGGCCACAGCAGGAACAAAGAGCCTCGTGCAGCTCCTGGTGGTGAATAAAACTTGTTCTGGAAACAGCTCTGCTCAAGGGACCCAGGATGTGTTGAATGCCAGTTCCTCCTGTGTGTGGTTCTGATTTTGATGAGGAAGTGCTTGCCCAGTTCTGTGTGCAGAGCTGCAGTCCATGTTCAGATGGAGAACCACAGATCCGTTTCTGGTCAGGCTGGTACAGGGCAATGTGGGTCTGACACTGAGGAAGGAAGGGATGGAGGTGAGGAGGAGTGGCTTGGGAGGTGCAAACAAGGCTTCAAATTAATTTCCTTTCTACTGTTCACCTGTGAAGTGCATTAACAGGTCCATGTGAGCATCTGTCCCTTGGAATGGATTTGGCTGAGGACAAAACCTGCTTACAAGGGGGACAAACCCTCCCCTCCATCCTGGTTGTTCTGTCACCTGCAGGAACTGACTCTAAAGGGCAGTGGTGGCTCTTTCTCTCCCTGCAGGACTCCCCTATGCACAAGGCTCTGTTCTGGGTGGCCATGGCCGTGCTGCAGCTGGATGAGGTGAACCTGTACTCAGCAGGGACAGCCCTGCTGGAGCAGAACCTGCACACCCTGGACAGTCTGCGCGTGTTCAACGACAAGGTGAGCCCACAGCCTGCACTCGTGGCAGCAGTCAGAGCTGACAGAAAAGTGGGGAAAAAACAGCTTTGTCTTTATGAACACTTGTTAAGCAACTAAACCTGAATTTGCATTGGAAATTGTTTCACTTGGGTGGTATCCACAGATAAAGACGTGGAGAGAAGTTGTCATTACTCTGTTGGAAACTGGAACAGAAATGTACAGATGTGATGTGTGAGAAAGTGATATTTTCGTGTAGCCTCTGAAAGAACTGTTCTGTCACTTAAACAAAAAACCCAACAAACTTGACATGTCCTGAGTAACTTCAACTGAGGTGCTCTTGTATTTTGTTTTTGTGGGTCAGAGCCCAGAAGAAGTGTTCATGGAAATCAGGAGACCACTCGAATGGCACTGCAAGCAGATGGATCATTTTGTTGGGCTAAATTTCAACTCCAACTTTAACTTTGCACTAGTGGGACATCTCCTGAAAGGTAAGAGTGCATACTGCTCTTTGTTTGAGATGGCTCTTACTTCAGGAATAAAAACAAGTCAAGGGATAAAGGGGCCACATTGGGTGATGGATTTTGAGTAACTTGGATTACAGAGTAGATACAGAATTAAACACTCTTGGATTAAAGGACTTCACCAAATTTCCTTTATATGTCTCCTGTGAAGGTCTTTAGTGCTGCTGCTGAAAGTTCTGAACTGTCACAGGGTGCAGAGCTTCATTTGCTGCAGTCTTTTACTTCTTCCTCCAAGAATGTCTCTCCCTGTTTGCCTGTGCTCAGGCTCACTGGGTTTTTTAGAAGACTTGATTTGTGAGATAACAGATATAATGTATGCACAGACATTTGAAATTATGCAGTTTTAAGGGGAGAGGTAGAAAGAATTAGTCTTAAATGTGCCATTTCTGGTAGCACTGCGCTCTCTTACCGTTGAGATGGAATGTCTGAGAACATGCTGGAAAATATTTGTAAATGCTTTCAAAATATTAGTGTTTCATAAATATGGATTCAGAAGTTAAATACAATCTTTTGTTTCTTAGGGTACAGGCATCCTTCCCCTACCACTGTAGCAAGAACAGTGAGGATTTTGCACACACTCCTTGCTCTGGTTAACAAACACAGGAACTGTGACAAGTTCGAGGTGAACACCCAGAGCGTGGCTTACCTGGCAGGTAATGAACCAAACCTCCTTTCCAGTCTGAGCTGACTGAAAAGGACTGGATTATTGTGGAATTCCTTCATGTTCAGGTTGTTAAAATTGTACCAGCACAGAGAAAACTTGTAACTGGTGGAGAGGAATGTGGTCAAGGTGGGCACATTAGGAAGGCTTTTTGGAGACTGAGGGCTTTGCCAGCACAGCACGTCCTCTGCAGCTTTGGGACTTCTTCAGGGAGGCTGGAGGTTTCTTGGTGTAAATACTCCAGTATATGCCTGACAGCCTTCAACTTTCCGGTGGTCTGGACATAGAAATTGTGACCACGTGAGGGCAAATTTGTAAATCTTGTCATTGTAACTGAATGGGAAACAGAATTCTTTTTAAATGACCTGCTTTTAATCTGTACATTTCCTAAGGTGTAACTGCAGCTCAGTGGTGTTGATGTAAATGGACATTGATGCACGTAAGAAATGCAGATGGATGGAATATTGTTTCATTGCTCACTGTGTTCCTGCTGTGGAAAGCTTCCCTTCCCTTGCCTTTGCTGTCTTTGCAGCCCTGCTGACAGTGTCAGAGGAGGTGCGGAGCCGCTGCAGCCTCAAGCACAGGAAGTCTCTCTTGCTGACAGACGTTTCAATGGAAAATGTTCCCATGGATACGTACCCCATCCACCACAGTGACACTAGGTATAGGTTGGTTGTCTCACTTTTAGATCAGTTACACACATTGCAAAGCCTGGTTCCTTTAGTGAGTGAGCTGTGCTGTGCTGAGACCTGAGCCCCACTGATAGCACTGAGTCCATGGGCTGTGGTGGCTCCTGAGCAATTTGCTCCTTACACTGGGATCAGGAGTCACAGAGAAATTTGGATGTGCAATTCATACAGATTTAATTTTCAGAGCTTAACTGCTCTGGAGGCTGTTAAACCTTTTGCTAAAATCATTTTACAAGACCTGATTTAATCTCATTTATATTTTAGAAGAACATTTTGTTTGTCCTTTTAAGAGCTTCAGGGCATGGAGCTGTCTGTGCCACTGGGAAACCTTGACACCTTGTTACAGCCTGTATGCAGCCAGAGAGATCAGCCAGGAAATCAACTGGAAGTGCCAAGGAGAGCCTGTGTCCTCAACAGGGAGCACTTCACTCATGATCTCTCTTTTTGGCATTGAGATTGGAGTAGCTGATTACTAAATATATTTCATCTTGCCCCATAGGCTGATTTGCTTGTGTTCTTTTCATTGCGTTATTTTTTATCCCTTCAGCATCACATTCATATCAGATTGTTTGTTTTCACTAGCTCAGACATCTTTGCAAGCAAAATAATTACTATTTGTTATTTTGTGTTTTGGGGAAATTAACCAGGTAGGAAAGATGGTTTAAGAATGGATAGTTTGGCTGCTTGAAATCCTCTGCCTAAATAGCATAGTTTTAAGATTTTCTTAATTTAATTTCTCTGCACTTTCAGGACACTAAAGGAACACCAGCCCTGGTCATCCCCCAAGGGGTCAGACAGACACCTGGTTGCCAGTTACCCAACAGTGGGACAGATCAGCCCTCGCACCCGGAAATCCATGAGCTTGGACATGGGGCAGCCTTCACAAGCCAACACTAAAAAGCTTCTAGGTTATTGACATAACTTATTGATCTGTCTACAGAATACCCTGGGAAGCGTTACTGGAGAAAAATTGGTTTTGTATTAGTTCTGGCTTTAAGGGCTTATTCCTGATTAAGAGGAATAAATGCAGTTTCTGCAAAATGCAAATTTCAGGGCACTGGACAGTTAAAGAGGACTCAGTTCTTTTGGTAACGAAGGAGGGGAGCGAGAGCAATGCTCAAAATGTGCATGTTGAAGTGAGAAAAAAAGATATTCCAGATCCTGAAGGTGCCTAGTGCCAGTTTTGTGCTCCCAGCCCTTTCCAGCAAACCCAGGAAGTGGATTTTTAGTTTGTCCATTGAGTGCTCTGGTTGGGGCTGGAGGAGATGGTCCCAGAACACGGTAGATGTGTGTAAACAATCTGATTTGTACTCATGGCTTCTCAGTGCATCATGTTTACAACAAATTCGTGTATCAGAGGAACAAGCTGAGTTGCTTTGCAGAACTTGTGGAAGCCCTTTGGCATTTACACAGGTGGAAGAACAGGGGCATTTCCTTCATTCCAGCCCTTTCCTGCTTCCTTTTCAGTAACCACGTCCTGGCATGTGTATTCCGTGTGGGGGCCAGGAGTCCATGGCATGCCCCCCTGACTAATTGCATGCTCCCTCCTGTGTATCGTGAAGCACTCTGGAAGCTGTGATGGAGAGCGGCATGATGTGATCGTATTTTCTGTCCCATCCCTGAAAATGGTGAAAGGGTCCGCAGATTCCTGTCAACACATGGTAGATAGGGGAGTAGCTTGGCCAGAAAATCAGAAAAAGTTAGAATATGGATTTAGGTTTAATGTTTTTAATTGCTTGATAAATTGTTTTTAGGTACAAGGAAAAGTTTTGACCATTTGATATCGGACACAAAGGCTCCTAAAAGGCAAGACATGGAATCTGGAATCACAACGCCTCCCAAAATGAGGAGAGTAGCCGAAAATGATTATGAAATGGGTGAGACACAGGACTAACATTTTAAGAATAATACTAATTATAAACGCTTTGTATATCTATACAAAGGACTATTTCTAAATTCAGTGTTTATTTACCAAGGTTACTCCAAGGTAAGGGAGAAGCACCTTGCTTAGCAATGGCTTCTGCAGGGTGCAGCCTTCATACCTCTGGCAGCTGCACTGGAGCTACTCAGTTTACAGGTGCAGAATCAGGGGCAGCTCTAAAGGACTGTATATAGGAGTGCAATGAAATAAATAGCATTTGGCCTTCTATAAGTTAATAAGCCCCAGCTGCAAATTCCTGCAGGAGATGGAATGTGAGCTGATGCCTGGAATGCCTCTCTTCATCTTCTCCCCCATCTGCTTCCTGTGCCCTCACCCCCAATTGCAATGCAAGACCAGGGTTCTTCTCTTGTATCTGCCTGACCCTAAATTTGGTACTTACACCCCTGGGCCTGTATTTCACTGAAGAGGAAATTGGGGTTTTTGTTTGCCATCTGATAACACATCCCATGTAGTGGTCCAGTGCTGCCACACTACAGCGCAGTCGTTGCTTTGACCTTTGTGACGAGGCCGGTGAACTCTGAGGTTTGCACATGACTGACTCCGGTGTGCAGAACCTGATTCTGTCTTGCTTTGGGTTTATTTTGCTCTGGATGAGTTGCTCTTTTTTATCTGGCAGAAACCCAGAGAATATCACCACAGCAACACCCACACCTCCGGAAGGTTTCCGTTTCCGAGTCAAACGTCCTCCTGGATGAAGAAGTTCTGACTGACCCAAAAATTCAAGCACTGCTGCTTACAGTTCTTGTAAGCTTTCTTCTGTGTGTTGTCTGCTATTTTCTGATGTCCTTTTATCTCCCAGCAAAACAAACATGTTCCTTGGAGTTTTTCCTGGCTGAGTTTATGACAAACTATTTGGTATAATAAAAGGTTATTAATACATTATAGTTTAAAAGAAATGAGCATTATTGGAATCCCAGGATAATTCAGTTTAAAAGTCATTAACTAGTAATAGAGGTGCAGTCTGATAGCACTTTCTTCAGCTGTACCACTGCAGTTCCCACTCCAGCTACAATTCAGAAAGACTCAGTTGTGTAAAAAACTGATGAGATACATCTATTGGCAAAATACAAATTGTTGCCAACTGGTTCTGTTGTTTCTCAACAGAGACATAAATTAATCTTTTCTAACACTGCTTTCTGGTAGTCAGAAACCTTGAACCCTTTAAACAAAAGCTGTAACCACCCAGGTGCACTAATGGCTCCTTCCCTGCCAGGCCACGCTGGTGAAATACACCACAGACGAGTTCGACCAGCGCATCCTCTACGAGTATTTAGCAGAAGCCAGCGTTGTCTTCCCAAAGGTCTTTCCTGTTGTGTGAGTACCTGAAGTTCTGGTTACAATAACTCTGTACCTGGCTTTTCTTTAGAGGTCTCTGGTCCAGGACAAGCATCTACAAGGCACTTGCTTGTGTGGTGGTTACAGGCTGCAGTCTGTCTATGCTGGGTGATTTTAATTCGTGCCCCAGGCATTTCAAATCTGATTTAAAGCCTAGTGCAGGTGCTCTTTGGGTGTTTCCTTAGACACCTGTTGTAGTTTTGCTGGAGTGAATATGTGTAAAGGAAACCCAGCTGTCAGAAATTAAGGTGAGCAGGTGTTCGCAAACTGACCTGAGCACATCATTAGAGTCCTCATGGAACAGAGTTGGGAATTGTGTTCTGAAATCACTGCAGGGGGCAGAAAATCCCACCTGAACTGCTGCTTGCTAAAGTCAGTTGGGAACAGCAGGTTTATTTTATTTAATGACCAAAAACTAAGCCACTTTTCCTTTCTTCAGGCATAATTTATTGGATTCCAAGATCAATACCCTTTTATCACTATGCCAGGATCCAAACTTGTTGAATCCAATTCATGGGATTGTGCAGAGTGTTGTCTACCATGAGGAGTCTCCACCCCAATACCAAACGTCCTATCTACAGAGTAAATACTTTTCCTTTTTATAAAAACTGTGCTGTACTGGGAGCACTCTGTTCTCTGTCAGGTGAGAGCTGGGCTTTCATGGTGGTGTTCCATTTGTTGTTGCAGGTTTTGGATTTAATGGGCTGTGGAGGTTTGCTGGCCCCTTCTCCAAGGTAAGAGCTCTGTGGGGTCTGGGCTGTTTGGCCTTTCTGGGCACATTGGTGCTGCAGCAAAGATGCTCCTAAGGAGCATCATTCTCTTATGAGTGAGCAGAGAGAGTCAGAGGCACTTCCAGGGCTAAAACCAGCCCTGGGCCTGCAGCAGGTGCTGTGATAGGTAAGTTACCAAAGTGGAGTAAAAGCAGCCAGGTGTGTGAGTGCAGCTTTTCCTGCTTCCAGAGTCAGTTCATTACATGTATCTGACAGGGTAGGGGGTTAATTTGGTAAGAGTGATGATTCCACGAGGCTAAATTTTTTTGTTGGAGCAGAGCCAGTGGAGCACTGCCCGTGTGTCCAACCATCCCAAGGGAGGTGGCCCAGGTGTGGGGCTAGGACAGGGCCTCTGCAGCCCCTTTTCCTGCCCCTGGGCTCCCACACACTGAGATCACACTGACACCTGGTCTGCAGTGTGTCATTTAGATTGGTCTGGACAAGGCCACAAATCGGTTTTTACAGATCCATCAAATACTCTTGAAAATTTGCGGGCAAAACAGTGGGACTTGAGAGTGAGCTCTGGAGCAAAGCTCAAACTGACAGGAAAGTACAAAGGAAAGAACAATCTTTTTTTTCCCCCATCTCCCACAGCAAACCCAAATCCCAGACTATGCTGAGCTCATAGTGAAGTTCCTTGATGCCTTGATTGACACGTATTTGCCTGGAATTGATGAGGAAACCAGTGAAGAATCTCTCCTGACCCCCACCTCTCCATATCCTCCAGCGGTGCAGAGCCAGCTCAGCATCACTGCAAACCTCAACCTCTCCAACTCCATGACCTCACTGGCCACTTCCCAGCACTCCCCAGGTCAGTGCCTGTTCTGGTACCTCTGGGTGGGGGAAATGGGGGAATTTCCTGGTTTAGGAGCCTCATTGGCTCTTTGGATGTGCTTGTGTGTTAAACATTGGTGCATTGTGGAGTCAAATGAATATTAAATTGTTCCTGAGCTGTTACGCTGTTGATTCAGATCCTGGATTTTATCCAGCACAAAAATTTTCTCCCAGGTCACTCCATGTGAAGGGAAGAGAATTAAGGCCATCAGAATAGCAGCACCTGTATGTGGAACATGTGCCCTGCAGGGGATCCCTGGCTCAGAGGCACTGCGATGGTTTGTTCAGGGTGCAGAGGAGCAGCAGGAGTAAGGCAGGGCTGTTGGAATGGTTTGAGAACAGGGGTTTCTTTGGGAACATACCTTGCTGTCAGAGTGGAAGGACATTCTGGGCAGCATCTTTCCGTTTGGAACACAGCATCGGTGGCAGCTCCAGCAGTTCGTTTCCAAGGATGAGGTGATGGTGCAGGATTGGGCTCTCTGCAAGGGAAAGAAGCATTTTGCTCTGTAAATGTCCTCCTTCCTTCTGCCCCACTTTCCATTCCCTCTTCCTTTACAAGCTGAGAGGAAGGAATTAATCCAACTTGTCAAACATTCCTTCCAAGTGCTGTGCAAACAGATGGCTTTTGTCAAAGGCTGGTTAAGAGTCTCCACAAACAGAGTTGGGAACTAGGGAACTCATTCAGGTTAATAGTGAGTCTGAAACAACACACTCCTGGCACTCTGAGCACTGTTTGCTTGGAAATTAAATTTAAAACACCAGTGTGAAGGCCACATGTTCAGCAGCACGGAGTTAAACATTTTCAGCCAAGTAAGTTTTTTTATTATGGCTACAAATACTAAGTTGCAGATACATGAAAAATTCATTTCTTGCATCTGGAAACAACTATGCAGGATCATTGTTTATAAATGTTTTGTCTGTCACCATCTCTGTTCCTTTCCCTCCCCTTCCCTGTCTCATGGACATTATTCACTTATGTTTATTTCTTTCATTCTGTGTCTGTGAAGCTTCTCTGCCTTGCTCTAAGTCTGCAGTTTTCATGCAGCTGCCTCATCCAGGTACTCTCTTCTTTCATCATATTTGCACGAAATGCTGCTTGAGCTGCGTTAGGGCCGGGCTGTGGCATGAGGAGCAGTTTCTGACACGGGAATGGCTTCAGCAAGTGCTAAGCTGGTGCATTTGTTGGGGGATGCCAATAATACCTGGTGGTAGAGCAGACAAAGTTACCCACAGCCTTGAGAATAAATCTGGTAACAAGATGAATGCTTAATATGGAAATCACTCCACTGCACGTGTGAAGCTAAAATGAACTGTGTGGTGTGAGCTCTTTAGATTCACCAGGACTCAGCTCTGACTGCAGGGACACACGGGCAAACAGACACGAGTTTGGACTAAACTGCAGCAGACAGTGGGGCAGTAAATCAGGAGCTGCACACTTCTGCATTTCTGCTTTGTGTGGAGAAGTAAGAGAAAGCTGCAGAAGAGGGTTTTTTGCTCATGCCCATGGATTGTCCCTGTCCTCAGCATAGTTTGGGGGTTTTGTGCTGCCACCCACACAAGGAGAGGAAGGTGCAGCCTCTGGCTGGAGCCCTCACATTGCCCTGTGCTGAGTGTGGAGGGTGTTCTTTGTTCTCACTAATGGCAACACCAATGAATTTCTTGCACATAATTGTGGATATGTCACTTAAAATAACAGAACTTTGTTCTAACCTTTGTATCTGCTGTCAGACATCCTAATTTTTGCTGCTCATTGTAGCTGTATCCTCTTGCATAAAACCACCCGTCCTGCTCTTCATTGCTGGTGCTGCACCTGTCCCATGGGTGTGAGGTGCTGGCGAGCACTCACCAGACAGACTCAGTGTGGCAGCTACATGGGGAGGCTGCTGCAGGGGTTAACTCAGAGCAGTGTCAGCATAAAGAGCAACAATTGCTCAGGAGCAGGTCTGCACTAAGCCCAGCTCTGGGCTGTTGGGTCTGCAGTGACAGTGCCTGGAGCCACTGCTGAGGGCTCTGATGCCAGGCATTGGGTGGTGATGTCCTGCCAGCGTGGGGTCTTCACTAAAGCACTTCAGTTTTGAGGTTTGTTTGATGGGAGACTTTTAGCAAAGCGTAACAGAGTTTGCTCTGCAGGACAAGGTCCTGCAGAGGACATGCAAAGCTTCTCAGAAGGGTCTAAGTTTGTGGGCACAAACCTGTCTGGTGCCATTCTCATCCTGACCCCCCCACAAGCCTCTTCCTGCCACTGGTGGGGCTGAACTCAGCACAGCTCTCATGAAGAGTCCTGGCCTCAGTTTCTCTGTGCTTGTGTCCTGTCAAGGCCCTCCTTAGGAAATTCTTTACTCATTAAGAGTCACTTTGGTGGTTTGTTTTGCGTTTTCCTCCTTCCTTCACTTAAGCAGACTTGTTTCCAGCAGGACAGCCAAGTTTTCTTGGTTTTACTCTCCCTTTGCCCTCCGCCGGCCCCACAGGCTGGAGGGCAGGAGCGAGCGGCTCTGCAGCCCTTACCTGCCACAAACCGTATTTGATTCTTTCTAAACTCGTCCCGGCGGTGGCGGGCGGGCTGAGCGGGCGGAGCTCGGCGGGGTCGGGCCTGCAGGGGGATCCGCCCCTCCGGGATCCCCGCGGCTGAGCGGGCCCGGGCGGCTCGGGGCAGCGGGGCTCAACGCAGCGCTTGTGTCTCCGCAGGGATCGACAAGGAGAACGTGGAGCTCTCGCCCACCGCCGGCCACGCCAACAGCGGGAGGATGCGCCACGGCTCCGCCAGCCAAGTGCAGAAGCAGCGAAGCGCCGGCAGCTTCAAGCGTCACAGCATCAAAAAGATCGTGTGATTGTCGCTTTTTAATTTTATTTTTTATTTTTGGACCTGACTGACACGCGCGGCCCCTCGCGAAGGGCTCTCCACCGGGTGTGATGCTGCACTTGACCTGTACAGTTCCCATCCCGTCAGTCAGCCGCGTTGCCAGATGATCAACTCCTGACCCACTGCCTGAGTTAACGCCTTCATTCCCCCGTGCTCGGTTCCAGCCGGTGCTCAGAACTACGCGTGTGCCCCGGGGGAGGTTGGAGTTCTGTAGCGCTGCAGAGCCGCGTCCTGTTCGAATCCAAAGCCATTCCCCAGCCCCGCCGTGTCTGCTCTGGCCTCAGGTGTTCCTGCTAAGGGAAGTGTTGATCCTTAACCCTGTTTGCACGCCTCAAGGTAGTAGTGGCTTCCTGAGCCAGGGAAGTTTCTCTAACCCTGGTTTTAATCCAAACCTGTAAGATTTTAGCTGTGTGCTTTTTTTTTTTACCACACTGAGAAGTTCATGATAGCTGCAGTACAAGGAGCTTAACAGAAGTGGTGGATTAGGTTAAATTTCAGGTAATTAGCAATAAAGGGGAGAGGAAAAGGAGGCTGCAGGAGTCCCTCATTCCCCAGACCAAGCTTCACACACTTGGACTGTACATGGACCAGACTGGACAAACTGGCTTTTTTCCCAAAGCTTTTTTTTTTTTTTTGGATGTACTTTATCTTCCCTGAGGAAGTTGTACAGGGAAAAATCCCTGGGAACTGAGCCTCGAGCTGTCATTGTAGCACCTGCTTTAATTATGCCCTTCCCAACAATGCACACCTTCAAGAGCTCCTGGCAGAATATCCAGTGGGGAATGGAGGGAAAATGGGATGGATTCATTCCCGGCTCTGGGGGATAGTGTGTGGCAAAGCTGCCCCTGTACTGCCCGAGCAGGGACAGAAACAGCCACGTCTGCTCAAGGTACATGAATTTAAATTAACTGACACTGTGTCCAATCCCAGGGACGTCTGGTGGTGGCTCAGTCCCCTCCCAGGGGTGGGTTCAGGGGTCCTGCAGGGCTTACACAAACCTGAGGTTGCCGTCACTGTCAGGCACTGCGGGTGTGTCACGATCTGCGTTTCAGCGGGGTATCGTGATTGGCTCGTTTC
>VXBC01012174.1:645122-679445 GCA_013399945.1 Ploceus nigricollis | reverse complement strand
GGCGGTTCGCCCATTCTGAGGGGAGCGCTGCGGCCGTGGCCGCCTGACGTGAGGGCGGGAGATGGCCCGGGCGGTGCGGAGTCAGTGGAGATTAAGGCACCTTGGGCTGTCTGGTCTGGCGAGCCTTGCCTGTGTTATGGTAATGGCCGTAAAAAGTGTTATTTGCAAAACTTCTGATGTGCTGTAGTGACTCCTTTTGTTCGTAAGCCAGCATGGAATACAGGTGGGAGCAAAGGAATTAAATTATATTGCTACTGAGGAAGTGATGCTGTAGTCTTGCTTTCCTGGGAGAATCCTTCTTTGCTCTCTCTTTTTCTTCTTCCCCCTGATTGAAGCAAGGGAGATCTAAGTTACTCCTGCTCCAGAAATGGGCACCTTGATCTGTGCCTGGTCTTTACTGCAGTCCGGTAATTCCATGAGGCAATGACCACAGAATGGACAGGCATCTCAGCAAGGGCATCCTCTTCATGGATGTTATCCATAATAGCAGGAAATGGCACCAAAAGCTGCATTTGGCTGCAGCCCACCTGTTGGGAAAAGCCAGGGGCTGTGGGATGGCAGAAATCGGGCCTTCCCGTGTCGCCAGGCTTGTGCTGCACCTGCCGAGCCTTATCGGGCCCTGTGGACTTTGTCTCAGGTGGAAGGAAGGGCCGCTTGCTGCGGAAGGTGTAGGGCTGGTGTGACTTTGCTTGGTGGCTGTGAATGTTCTGCTGAGCACAGCCCCGCGGGCGGGCCGGGCAGAGCACGGGCACTGTGGGAGTGCAGCACGGCTCCGGGACCGGAGCTCTCCTCGGGAGCAGCTGGACAGAGCTGGCTCCTCTGCTGGGATCACTGTGTGACCCAGTTCAGGTCATTTAACCTCCTCATTCTCTAATGAGCTGCTTGTGTAAGGGGTGAAGGACTGTGCAGGCACCTGCTGACCTGCTGTACCTGTCATCTAGTGATGTCCACAGACCTGTGATTCTGAAAAGGCATTTTTCCATAGTCCTAGTCCAGCACAGGCTCGTTGTGTGTATCTCATTCTCCATTCCGTGGTGTGCTTACACGTGCTGCACAGTGCAAATGCACTGGAGGAAATGACAGCTCTGAAGTAAGTGAGGAGGGAGAAGCCTGTAGAGCTTGAGCAGTGCTTGAAATAGGATGGGATCCACTGGAATCCATCCATGCATCGATTCCTGTCCTGGTCTTGCTCGCCTGACAGTCCTTCAGCTTCTGCTTAAGTGTTTCATTGAGCTCTTGAAGGACTTTTAAAAGCTCTCATGGGGTTTATGCAGGTCAGTCTCTCACTGCAATTGTAGCAGTGTCTTCTACAACAGGCTGTTTGCTCTCAGACATGAAACTAATGATGCATTGGGGCTGCAGAGTCTGTGTGGAGGGCGCTGCAGGAGCTCAGTTGTTGTGTGTTAGTAGCTGTTTTGTACTTGGGAGTGCTCTCCTTATTCAGCCTTGGTTTAGAAACCCATCCTAGGAACCAGATTCCTTCTTAAAGAACGCTGGAGATGCTTTGAGATACTATTACTGGAAATTATGGACTGCCTAGGAAGCCTTGGCATTAACCTAGACACTCCACAATGCCTGAAAGGAGGGAAGAGGAATTCCCTCGCTGCCCAGGGTGTGAGGTGACAGGACCTGCAGCTCAGATCCACCACACTTTGTCTGTTCCCGAAGGTGCAGATTGCCTGTGGAGTTAAAAGTGACAGGAGTTTGCTGCAGGAGCGCAGCCAAAGCTCTCAGAGCCAGCAGCAGTTTGATTTGTGATGGCTGAGACTCTCTCTTCACTTTGAAAACATTGCAGGCTGGCTGCAGGGGGATTGGAGAGCAAGTGCACTTCTGCAGGAGCAGTTATCTGAAGAGCATAACGCTTTTAAAGCAACATAGCCCACTTATCTGTGCCTCTCCTTGTTCATGTGCCCTTAACTCATGTGAAAAAATGATTTAAGGTATTTCTAGCGTCCAGGGAGCCTGTAATAGGATTGGGGCTGGTATCCCAGTTGCCCCTAGCAACATCTAGAGCTAATAAAAAACATTAATTGCAGCATTAATTACTTATAATTGTTTCATGTTTCAGATCTAATGATTAGCCTTTTTAAAATCCTGATTTCTAACTGCAGTGCTTCTGTGGAGCTCTTAATGCAAATGGCTGGTTAGACTTCATGAAGTGATGATCAACTTCAGGCAACCATGCTCAGATATTCAGAAAAAGCTATTTTATTCATCAGGTGTTTAATATATTCCCTGGAAATTGAAGCTGTTGCAGTTGTTTCTCATGGGGATTGCTAAAAGGGGAGATATTTGCATGTCCCAAACTGCTTTTTCAAATGTTGTCTTCAGGTGGTTCCCTGTACATTTTTTTATTGTCCACTATGTGGATTCTGGTCCTCATTTTGTCAGCTGGAAGCTAACTGGATTTTTGAGTCCTGTACATTACTACTAACAGAGATGAATATTTCATAAAAGACCATTTAAAATAATTCTTGAGCAAACAAATCACTGCTGCAGACCTGTCCTGGTCGGGGTTGCTTTTGACCTCTGCTGCCACCTGGCACTGAGGATGAGAAACTTGCCATGTGCTGTGGCTAGTTTTTGACTCTGGGTATAAATAGCAGCAGTTCCTGGCAAAAGTTCATGATTTTCATGTGCCTCTGGTATCAGAGGCCTTAGCTTTGCTTGGAGGTGAACCTGGGAATTGGGAACTTTGTGGTGTCTCTGTCAGGTTGGAGTGTGCTGTGCCACTCCTCATAGCCCTTGTTCATGCACACAGGTGCCTTCCTGCTCACTCACATGAGTGGCTCTCAGTGAAGCCTTTGCTGTTCCCTCCCAGCACAGGTGAACACAGGGCATCCTCCTCACTGATATTTGCTGTCCTCCTTCTCTGAGTGCTTCTGCAGTTTCTCCTCAAGCCGAGCCTTGGCCACAAGGCTTCCAACCAGACTCCAGTGCTTTTTGCTTTTCCTAAGCCTAGTCCAGCTCTTGTTTTGGGAAGCTGTTTGTCAAGGTCTCATGGCTGTGCCCAGCAAACATCCCGTGAGCAGAGCTGCTGCTGCTCCCTAGATACCTGGGGACCTGTTTGGTCTTTGCTGCTCCTGGCTCTTGCAGCCCTATCAGTGTTTGCTGTAAACCTCCCTGTTCTGTCTCCTTGAAAATTCAAGCTTGTTTTTTGTCTCCTGTGCAGAGTATATTGGAAGCCCTTGGTTAGTTTAGTCTCTGTTTTGTGGAAATTGATAGAGATGCCAGGCATCTGACTCAGGTGGCTGCTTTTAAATCTTAATTTATAAGCTGTACCTGTAGTGGCCACTACACTGTGTTACCCATAGCAAGGGCTGCACTGGCTTCCTTATGTAGAAGCAAACACAAAAGTCTGATTATTGGATGTGTTTATTCTGAAGCTCTGGAAAATAATTTGTTCTGTTTTCCACCCTGAGTGAAAATGCAGAGAGAATGGAAGATAAAACTTTTTCCAAATCCAGACTTTTGTAATGTGTTGATAGGTTATAAAGATAATTGCAGCTGCTTTACCTGTGCTGTGGGGGTACGGGTAAAGTGGTGCAGAAGCAGTTTTTGAAGCTTGCTGAAGTATCTGAAAGACTTTTCTGGGAAAGTGGAGAAAAAGCTCTCTTGCCTCCCTCGGCAGTAGAGGAGTCACAGAGAGACACTAACTTGGGTGAGGAAACTATAAATAATGAAACAACTGGAACAGGGAGGTAATAAGATATTAAGAGCAGTACGGAGCTCGATAACCTGATAGGGTTAATGTTAATTACAAAGTGTTCATCACTGCAGAGCAGGAGCACTCAAGGCCCTGCCTGAGTCCATGAGAGCAATGCTGAGGGTTGCTGGGGGTCAGTGTTTGTGTCCCTGCGAGCTTCTTAATAATTTCCAAAGCATCTATTAAAAAAACCCTACAGGTTGGCCAAGCTGATGCTTTTATTGTAAAGCTCTGAGTGTGGAAATAAATAGGAACTGTTCTGAGTCCTGCATTGGTCCAAAGGCTGCTGTGGGTGCTGTGCTGGGCCAGGGTTGGGCTGCTGAATGGGAGAAAACACAGAACCAACAATCAGTGTGGCAGCTCCAGCTGCGAGGGGGGACCGAGCTCTTGTAGGAACAGCACTGATGCTGATTATGCTGAAAGCAGTTTTTATCTCAGAGATAAAAGACAGCCTGGTGTTAATGGTGTTTCTTCTTCCAGAGCACTAGTTTAATTCCACATCAACCAGCTTTTTCAGCCTTTTACTGAAGTCACAATTTATCCTTTTGCAAATAGGAGACTGCTGGTTCTTAAATATTCTAAGGTTGTGGAGTGGCTTCACTGCTGGTTTTCATTCAGAGAGGAGCCTGTTTCTTGGGCTCATAGCCCATGTTTACTGGGCTGTAAAAAGGTGGTGTTGCTTAAGGGGTATCTCTTGCTGTTCTAGTCTTTCAGTGCTACTGTTTGAAGCAGAAATTGCTGCAGAGCACTTGCCTTTAATTAGTTAAGTACAGAGAGACTTCCCTGTTGGCTTCTTTTAAAAGAAGTGCCACCCAGTTTGAGATCTTGCTGGCCTGGCTCCTACCTGTCTCTGGGTGTTGGTAGCTCCTGAGTCACCCTGTCTGAGCTCCTGGCTCTGGGTGGTGTTGGGTTTGGTGGGGGTACTCCAGGCTGGCTGTGGAGAGGACTGGGGAGGCAGTGGAATCTGGTGGCCAAGTGACACCCTGGTGATCCAGAGTGTGTGATGCAAAGGCTGGCAGGCTGCTGTGGCTTCACAGCTCCCTCCTGTAAGCTCAGGTCCAGGGCAGCTGCTGACCTGCATGGGAGGAAAGCCCCCTGTGCTCTGCAGCTGGAACAGCTGGGAGCACGTGCTGCAGCAGGACCTGGCAGGAGGTCCCTCTGTTGTGGATGTTCTGCCTCCTTCATCTTGTATGAAGCACAAAGAAGCTGCAGTTAGATAATGCAGTGCCACGTGCCAGTTCAGCTTTCGATGAAAATATGCCTCATGCCAAGGGTGGGTTATGTAAGTCCTTACGTCTGTTTCAGTGCAGCAATTTTTCTTATTTTAATCTTAACAGTAGGGCCCCCAGTTCCTTAGGTTTTTGTTAACTCCTGTTCTTATGCCTCCTATAAGGCAGAGCATGTGCTACCAGTTATTTTTAGCATGGAAAAATTTAAGAGCCCACGTGGTCCCATTTAGTTTGAACTGTGCCAGCCTGTCCAGTTCTCTTTCACCCAGATAGTATTTATTCCCAAGTGCTGCTTCACTAACTACAGGGTTTATCAGGAGGCGTCCTGGCCTTGCTGTTGAAGCTGCATTTCCAATTTGCTCTGTGATCCTTTAGGACGGGCTTTAATTCCAGCCTTGATTTCCACAGCTTTCAGGGTTTGGAAAGCTCTCAAGTGCAGGGGCAGAGGGCAGTGGAGGAGCCAGGACCGGCTGAGGGTACATCCCTGCAGAGCATGGGGGCTCAGTCACTTGGGAGTCATCCTGGCCTCTCTCCTGGTGGAGACTCAAAGCAGCTCGCCTTCAGAACAGACCTCCTTGTGTGTAGAAAACCCTGAAATTCTGAGCAAGTGCTTGCTGAACTCCTCTCGGACCTGGAGAATGAATTATCTGGCGTCCCCGGGAACCTCGTGCTGCGAACATTTCTGACCTTTTAAGGCTGTGAGTGCTGAGGGCTCTGTGTCCTGGCCAGGAAACAAGGTGGCTTAGAACTGCTCTGGGACCCTAATGTAAACGAGTAAATTGGCTGTCCTTGGCTTTTTTCTCAGGTAGGTAATGTGTGCATTCTTTCTTGTCTTTATCTCCTTGCTCCTTACCAGCAGTTTTCCATAAATCAAGTCAGGACACAGACTTGGAGAGCTGACTGACCCCTACTCTCCCCTTGGTGCCGTGATCCCATCCTGACGTGTTGTGGGAATTATTTAGCGGTTGGAGAAGCCTCATGCCCTAGCTGCAGCTCTCCAGCCCCATGGTAGGTGTGACATTTAGGCCGGATTCCCGGCGTGCCAGAGGGAAGTGGAAGTGGCTGGTGCTGGGGTGAGCACATACAGTGCGTGAGCTCTGCACTATTTATGGTGCAGGACTGTTAGGGCCCTGCCCCTTGGGAATGGTGCTGGAGATCTAGCGTCTTCTGGGAGCTCTGGCTCTTGCAGGCTGCTCCTCTCCTGTCCAAAGCCTCTGGAAAGCTGCTGCATTTCCCAGCTGGCTCCTCCTGCCCAGAGAGGGTGTGCAGGCCCTGCTGGGCCGGGCTACGTCCTGCTTGGCAGTGCTTGAGGGCATGTGATTTGACAAGTTGCCATTTTCTGTCATGCTGCTGGCAGGAAAATCCCAGGCTTTCTTCCCCCAGTGTGTTAAAATGATCCCATTGCCACTGCAGTCCTGAGCTGGCTGTCGGATCAGCAGCGGGGAGATGGCTTGGTTGCTCTGGGACAGGTTGGGAAGTGGCTGTGGGCTTTGGGAGCTCTCCTGGGGGAGGAGCAGTGTCACAGCCCTTGGGATGGGCAGGTTTGAGCCGCTGTCCTCAGGCATCACGTGCAGCCAGGCTGTGACCAGCATGGCAAGATGCGCCAGAGCCTTCCTGCCAGGGCTGCGTGAGGAGATGTTTGTTGGTGTTGAGCTGTTCCCCGGCCAACCCAGCACTCCGGGGTGTCTGCTGGCATCTTGTGCAGAGCCACTGCCTTTCAGCCTGCCCTAACTGATGGGAGGATGTGGAATTCCCATTTAACGTGATCCTGGTAGTGATGCAGCTCTGGCTTAAATAATAAATCAAAAACATGAAATCAAATGAGCATTGCAAGGAGCAGTCTTTCAGTGCTACAGTCCCCGCTAATCCAGCAGTCCCCACTCATCCAGGTACCATAGAGGAGTGAAGATCTGTATCCTAAATGATGATAATGTTCAGAATGACTCACAGAACTGTTTTGTCTGCCAGATTTTAGGACAGGCTTGTCCCTCTGGGGCATCCTGCGACTGTCTCCCTGTGCTGCAGAGCTGTGTGGGACTATGGTTTGGACAGTTGGTGCAACTTAGTAGGGAATCAGATAATAATAGGGCTGTCTGTTTAATTGGGAATGCTTGCTGGGAATGGACTTATGTGAGCTACTTTAATTTGGGTTTGTAGTACGCCTGAGAGACAGCTTGTAGGGTAGTTCTGCATTAATTACAACAACTTGGGCACGCAGCAGATGAGCACTCGCAGCTCACAATGTGCCATTGTTCTGGCAGCATAAAGGGGAACCTTTTGTCTTGGGGATGTACAGGCTTCACCCTTTCCATTTACCAGCTTCCAAACACAGGACAGCTACAGTATTGCATAGGTTTGTTGGTTTTTTAATTCTAAGATCCCAGATGTTGCCATTAACAGAGGATTCACCCTCAGCAGTGAGCCCTGCTCCCTGACTGCATACAGCCAGCTGAGAGTAACTGGGATTTAGTTACTTCTTAGTTACTTAGTTTATTTAATCAGATACAAATGTCCGGTGAGCACACAAGTCTCCGTGTAGAACAGCGTAAATGCCTTATTTGTGGTGTACTGGGAATGTTACTGAACTTAAATTGTGTCTGCAGCTGACCTTTAATTTGGGATTGAGCAAGGAATTTTCTAGTTCCTGCCTTTGCCATTCTTTCATTCATTTGTGTGCCTCAGTGTCTGGGCCCTGCAGGAAGCAAGGCAGAGTCTGAGCTACTGTGGGTGAAGTTGTTTGGATGCTCCTGTGGAATGGAGAGTATGGCTGGAGGAGGTGAGAAATCTGGGGTGAATATGAAATTATCTGAGGCTCTGACACTGAGTTTGAGCCCGAGGGAGGCATGGTTTTGTCCCTCAGCTAGAATGTCGTCAGCTCCTTGTGGAGATGGTGGTCTGAAGGAGTGTTGCACTGGGAGCTGCGGTTGGGGTGTTAGTCCTGATAACAGAAGGGGTTTTTTGGTTTAGACACACTGGGGCCAACTGCCTTGGTTGTTCTCTCTTGTCATAGAAATATTATGCTTCTAAAGAAGAACCAGATAATGCTCTTTTCCAGTGGGTGGCTCCCATTTCTAAGACTTTGCTATCTCCTGAAAACAATCTTTATTTTTGTTCCTTGCTGGCAAGAGTCTTGAGGGCTGTTTGGATTAAAGCCTGTCTGTGTAAGCACCCTCAAACACGTGGTGTTTTGCTTTAATTCCTGTGCAGTGAAAATATAAACTGTAAGTGCTTTGCAGCAAGGCTGTTTGGGATGTGGTAACAGTTTAGCTTTGCATTCCAGTTGAAGACATTCCTTAAGGAAAAGGGAAGGCATGGCAGCCCTGCCTCGTGTGACTCAGGTGAGCCTTGCCAGTGAAGGAGCACGGCTGGGTGTCCAGGTGGGAAAGAGGTCACAGGCCTTGCAGAGGAAGAGGGAGAGCTGTCAGCTTTCAAGTCAGGGGAGTGGCAGCTGTCAGTGTAGTGAATTTGGATGTAGAATAAACTTTGGAGCTGCATTCCTAAGGCTTTATGGAAGTGTGTGTTGTCAGAGTCCAGAGCCCTCGGGAATGGGGTGCTGCCTTTCAAGGGGAGAGCTGGGGAGCCCTGCCGTGTGCCAAGCCTGTGCCATGGAATGCTGTGGTCCAGCTGGGCTGTGAGCCCAGCCCGGTGCTGGAGGAACCTGCTGTGCTGGAGGCTGTCCTGGGGGCAGGACTGACCTGCAGAGGTGTGAGGCAGAGCAAGCAAGGGGAGATTAAGTGCAGAGGTGAGGAAGGGTGAAATCATTGAGTATAATGAGACATATCCAGATATCCCTAGTCTTGGGTAAGGATCTTGTTCTGTGGCATGCTGGTAGAGCAGAGATGTGAATTTCTAGAGCAGCTGGAAAACAAGCCTGACCATGCTAACAGCAATACCTCAAGGCACTTATGAGACCTCAACCTTCCTGTCACCTTCCCTGGGACTATTTTAATGTGATTTCTGTTTCTCCTAGGTATAACTGCTGAAGCTCTCTAAGATGGCTTTACGCTTCCACAATTTCGTCCCGTATGCCATTCCTGGAGTGCTGGCGCTTCTTGGCTGCTGGTGGATCTATTCCTGGAGAAAAAAGCACTCAGGCTATTGCAACAAACAAGCAATAGCCATTGAAAGGGAGAAGCAGGAAGAAGTATCAGAGAGTGATTCAAGTCCCAAACCAGAAGCATGTGTCCCTCAAAGACTGCCTCTTTTGTCGGAAGAGGAGTGCCTGGAGAAGCCAGCCCCCACCCCCCTGCTGTCCGCGGGGCCAACGACGCCCTCTCTCCTGCGCCCAGCTCACGAGAGGCCGGATCTCTCACGGGACCTCCCAGACCTGTCGGCCACGACAGCTGGGCCCAGCCCCCCTGAGGACAGCAGTGAAAAGCTGGAATCAGTAGGATCTCGAGAGGGAAGCGGTGTCCCTGCTCGTGCCTCGCTCCCTCTGCTCTCTGGGAGCACAGAGTGTGAGCAGAACGCGGTGCTGAGCCACGTGCTGGGGCAAGGCTGGGGGGCAAACCAAGGCCAGCAGCCACCCCTGACACGGGAGCCTTTGGGAGTCACGGAGGACATCAGCAACACCGAGCAGTCGGATGAGCCTTCGTTTGAGCCCCCTAAGGAAAAGCAGATGCCAAGAATTGTGCAGTCAGATACTGGCTCTGTGACAGCCTGTTGCTTGGGATTGGAGAAAGAAGCCAGTGCCCCACAAGCCTTTCTCAATGAAGCTGAAGTTGTATCAGGTCACAAGGATTCTGCAGTGAGTGTGTTACCAGGGAGTTTGGAGTCTACCTGTCCAAAGCAGTCCAGGGAAGAAGAGATGTCCGAGTCAATCAGTGGTACTATACCTGTGTGTCAGAAGGACACACAGCCAAAAGGAGATGAGTTGGAAAGAGAGAAGATTGGAGGAGTGAGTTTGGACAAGGAAGTTGAGAAAATTGAGCAAGTAGCAATACAGATAATTTCCAAGGTCATTTTGGCAGCAACTGAGGAAGTGCTGTCGGGTTCTGCAGGCGATGCATCCCCCTGGCTCTGCCAGGCCACTGCCAGCCGAGCTGAGGCTCCTCTGGGGATGGAGAGTGTTGCTGCCTCTGCTCAGGTGCCCGTGGAGGGAGCCACAGCAGCCGATGAGAGCCTGGCTGCAGGGAGCGGTGCAGAGGAGCACGGTCAGGGTGTGACAGATTGTTCATCACACGGCTGTTGGGCCAGCCCTGTTCAGGGGAACACAGAGGACTGTCAGGTGGAGAGCTGGGTGTGCAGGGAGTCCCAAGGAGTTGGTCGGACTCGTGTGGAGAGCTCTCTGGAAAAGTCCCCTTTGTCCATGGAGGACTCTGGGTATGGCACACACACGCCCGGAGGTGGGACGAGCATAGAGGAGCCCCTGCAGAGCACAGTGCTGTCTGTCACATCAGACCAGCACTCGGACTCACTGAGCACATCCTCAGCCCCAGACACGTCTGCTGAGCAGAGCTCGGTACCAAGGGAGACCCCCTGTGCTCCGGGGCTGCCCGAGGGCAGCACAGTGCCCTACAGCAATGGGATCCTGAAAGAGGATGGGCCAGACCTGAGTCAGGAGTGTAGCAGTGCTCCAGGGATGGATGGAGATCACTCGGAAGGTAAGGGACTGGAAAATCCTCCTGCAAAAAACGTAGTGAACAAGCATTGCTGGGGAGCACCTGGCAGGTGTGAGACCTCATACCAGTGGTTTCTGGTGACCTCTAGGGTGCTAACCTCTGATTATGGGCTGCTGCTGACGGGAAGGTGAGGCAGATTCTCAGGTGCTGCTGGAGGAGCCAGAGCAGAGCTCTGATGAATTGTGATAAAATCAGCTGGTTGCAGAGCAATTACCCTGAAGCCTTTTTGTTTGGAGGGGCAGGTGCATGCCAAGAAATCCCAACAGGGAGCAATATTCATGGAGTTCCCCCATCTGTCTGTGCTGCTTTTCCCTTGTAGATGCTGGATGATGTGTGCCTGGCACAGTACATGCAAAGCTGTCTGAGCAAACATTAGCCTGTGTGACCTTGGGGATGGATGTTAAAATCCTTTGTAGGACCCTGTGGTGCCAACAGCCCTTAATGACAGGGGATGTCTCTTGTAATTGCTACAAAGCAGTTGGAACTCTGCTTGTTGCAAGACATGGGGGTTGAGTTTGCCAGCAATGAAGGATTGAACCCACAGAATGTTCTCACTAGTGAGAGTAACCCCAGGAGGAGAAGGTATTGCCTTGTTGTGAGTGCTGGTGCGACAAGAAGGTCCAGGAGTGAGTTGTGGAGCCTGGTGGCACTGAGACACTGAGATGGGGAGAGGGGAATACAGCAGGTAGAGCTGATAAGGTGGCAGTGTTGGACAACAGGTCACCCAGCTGACCTTCATGTCCAGGCTGTGAGTCTTAAATCTTCCCTTTGCCTACAAAGCCATTGCCAACAGCTGCACCCTTGGCCTTTCTCAGCCTCTGTGCTGTGTTACCCATTAAGATGTGGCAAATGTTAAGCAGCTCTTGGGTTCATTTTTCTCTTTGGTCTCACTGGATAGTCTGAATACTTGCAAGCAAGTGAGGATCTTCATGCTTCTGCTTGTTAATGGGGAGGAAGGACCAAGCTCGTGTGACACTGGTTGTATCTGAGATCTGGTCAGGAGGAGGCTGTTGGAGTTTGTCCTTTTCCCAGATAGAAATGTTCCTGGTATCAGCTGATGGTTTGGGAGCAAAATACACTTCAGCTCTTGCACCTTGTTTCTTCAAATATAGGGCAAATTTGGGCAAAAGGCAGCCCCCTACCACTCCTTATAATGGGCACATCTAGCACTGGGGTCACTCTGCAGCCCTTCCCTTTGGGGTGGGAGTGTAAGTGTGGATCTTGGGGGCTGTCTGAATGCTTGTGCCTGTCTTGTAGGTTCAGATGTAAATAGTGTGGATTTTGTGGACAGTGGCAGTGCCATGAGGAAGACAGTGGCTCGCCAGAACGCGAAGCTGGAAGGAGGATCCAGCATGCCAGACTTTGTTATCTGGGAAATCGAGGTCCCAAAGGTAACCAGCTGCTGGCCTGCTCACCATCCTGCCCTGCCCTGCCCTACACAGCCACCTCCTGGTCCTCCCAGTCTGCTGCTGGCTCTGTGCCATCCCAGGGAGATCAGCAGCCAGTCCAGGACGACTGGAGCATTCTGCTCCCATTAGGACTCACAGGAGTGAAGAGGCAGTGCACAACTGTAAACAAGAAGCACTCCAGGGCTACACCCAGGGGAATGGTGCTTGTTGAACTTGTTATTCCCCATTATCTTCCATCTAGCCTGGAAGTCCAATGCTTTGAAAGCATCCAGGAGGCTTTGAGGGTACACAGGTATTAAGAGCAGGGGATTATCAAAATGATCTGTGCTTACTGGTCTGAACTCATCCCAGACCCACTGAACTCTGCACTGGTCCAGCACTGCCTTGTATTTATCCTGCCTCTGACAGAGGAACTGAGAATGTGGGTGGTGTAAGCCAGAGAGAACAGAGATGTTTGATCGGAGTTTCTCTTCCTGACTGTTCCTTTCTTGTCCCTTTCCTGAAGGAATTAGTTGGCCGCTTGATTGGCAAACAGGGGAGGTTTATGAGCTACCTGAGACAAGCGTCCGGTGCCAAAATTTATGTCTCAACACTACCTTATTTCCGTGACTCCCAAGTCTGTCACATCGAAGGTGAGTGGAATGTGTCCCTATTCATGGCCTAATGTGTATCTTGGGGCACTTAATTAGATGAGCAAGGAATTTAAATGGATTTAGTGGCTTCTGAGTCCAGTGCTTTTCAAAACTCCTCTGGGCAACCTGTTAAAACTTACAGTGTTGAGGTAGTGCAGGAGGATCCTGGCAGTTGTATTTCTTCAAGTGACAGGACTGGAGGTGTCCTCAGCATGCCCATGCTAGAGACTTCCCATGGGATTTTTGTCTTCCAGGGACCTCGCATCAAGTAGAGAAAGTCCTGAGCCTGATTGGCAAGAAGTTCAAAGAGCTGTGTCTCACCAACATCTACACCCTCCCTCCGCCGATGCCGCTGCCGCTTCACTCCCTGCTCGTGTCCGCCTGGGTGAGTCCCGGCTCTGGCTGTGCTGGGGCTGCAGCTTGCATTGCCAGCAACACTCATGACAGTTTTTCCTCCCCGTGGCAGCTGTTCCTCCCCGATGGAGTCACTGTGGAGGTGGTGGTGGCACACCAGGTGGATGCAGGGCACATGTTCCTGCAGCAGCACACACATCCCACGTTCCACGTGCTGCGCAGCCTCGACCAGCAGATGTTTGCCTGCTACTCTCAGCCCGAAATTCCAACCCTGCCCACTCCAGTAGAAGGCAAGTCATGGATGCTCACACGTTGTTCTGTTGAGAAAGTTCTGGGCTCCTGTGCAAGCCTGTTGTCCCTGAGTCAGGCATGGGAAGTTCCCAGCGGATGAGGATGTGATAGCTCACGTGTCATCTCATCTTTAAGCTGCTGCCAGAGTACAGATGTTGCTCTGCTCTCCCTTACCCGGCTCATCCCTGGAGTACCTCCCGAGCCACGTAGCTGCATGTTGAAATTCAGAGTGAGATCAAGCCTGTCTCAGCTTATCTCCAATCAAGCTGGCATCTGGGGTATTTCTGCGGGCAAAGTGTGGAGCTGCTCCCACACCTTCATAGTGTCACTGTGTCCGTGTCTGTCACTGTGTCTGCACCTGCTGTGAAGGGTGCATCACATGGAAAGGGGTTGTGTATTCCTGTGTGGAGACAGACCTTGCTCTTACTGCCCAAAGGCTGGAAGGGAACTGGGTACCTGGGCAGGGCAGCTTGGTTGTGGCAGACAGAGCTGAGAGTAAAACCCACCAGTCGTGTCTCAGCTGCAGGCCTGGTGTGCTGGGGCTGTGGGGGATGTTGGAGGAAGATGGAAGCAGCCTGAGAAATGCTGTTGGTTCTCCATAGATAAATGAACAGCACTGCTCATGCCTGAAGTGCTGATTTTTGGAAATCCACTTATGCAGAGCCTTTCTTCTCTGCACTCTGGTGTTTTGCAGTTGGTATTATCTGTGCGGCTCCAGGCCTGGATGGGGCATGGCTCCGGGCTCAAGTCACCAGCTACTTCGAGGAGACCGAGGAAGTGGAGATCAAATACGTGGACTATGGAGGATATGATAAAGTGAAGGTTGACACACTCAGGCAAATCAGGTCTGTAGATCCTCTCCCATGGCCTGAGGCCATGTCTGGCTCAAATCCTAATCAGAGGAGTCTGTACAGTTTTAATTCTTAAAGATTTTTCCACAGCTGAAGTGAGAAATGGTGGAGAGGTTCAGCTCAGCAATGAGTGTGAGCACAGCACAGCGAGCACAGCAAGATCCTGCTAGGCTTTTTTGAAGGGAGGGGAGAGGAAATGGCAGCTTCTGCCACTTCAGTGTGGAAGCTGAGGAAGAGGATCCCTTCAGGAAGCCTCAAAGTGTAATTGATTGATGAGCCAGGGATAAGCTCCTGATTCTCAGTGCTCCAGCCCCACTCTCTGGGACAGCTGTGTTGGATCAGGGGTTTCTTACACAAGCCCATTAAATATTTGATTGTGCCCCAGAGCTGGGAGACAGGCAGCACAGCCTCCCTGATGGAGGTAGGTTTTGCTTAGAGCCTGATCCAGCTTGGCATGTTAATCAGACAATTTATTGCTGCTCTTAGATTGCCGAGAGAATTGTCTGATTTTTATTTTTTTTGTTTGACTGTCATTAATTTAAAACTGAATTCCTATAAGAGCAATTTGATTAATCAATGTCACATTGAAGAATGCAGGAGTGATTTAAAGCCCTGTTCTTACTCTGATCCTCTTTTCTTTAAGGTCTGATTTTTTAACACTACCTTTCCAAGGAGCAGAAGTTTTACTTGACAATGTGGTGCCACTTCCAGGTAAATGGAGCTCTTGATGTACTGTTGGCCCTTCTCCTGCAGGTTTCCATGGATGCCAGATGTGTCCAAGCCATGATTCTGTCTGAACCTTCTACCTCCTATTGCCAGTGCAGCCTCTGATGTGACAAGAGGAAGGATTGGAAAAATTGTATTGTATTCTTCTAAATGTGCTAGCATGGCATAACCTGTCAGAATCCAGGGGAAAGATGATAAATGTCCAGGCTTTTTCCTGCTTGGAGGAGACAATGAATTACTGTCCTAAGCAGCAAGTTGGCAGGACTGGCAGGGTGTAGGTGCAGTAGCTGTAACTGCTCTAATTCTTCTGTCATAGAGTTGCTGTAAATGCAAACTTAGTTTTTAATCTGCACACAAGTACCTGACATTTTCCTCCTGAAATGACTGATTTGTAAAGTTCTGTGTTCAAACGCCAAGCCTGCAAGCACTGGGAGAATTTCAGTCACTGCCTAGAAACACTTTGGTTTGCTTTTTTTTTGTCCTTGTCTGCTCAGGTGCTGGGCACCTGTGGTACAGACACTTTGGGTCCCCAGTGCCAGGGGTGCCCTCTGTGCAGGGTCAGCAAAGCCCTGAGGGACCTGAGCTTAGTTTATTGAGGATCAAAACAGCAATGGCAGCTCCAAGGTGCTGCAGAAATGTACTTTGCTGTCTTTAAAGCCTCCTGATTCATCAGCTACTTCTGTTCACATGATTATGGCTGGTGGCTGTAGGAAGCTCTTCATCCTTTCCCTGCAGAACCAACAGCTCCAGGGATGGGATCAGCTGGCCATGAGGGATCTCTGGCCCAATGTCTGTAGGAGGACAGAGAATATTAGCTCAATAGTCCTTTCTGGCCTGTAAAGTCTGTGGAAGACCTCATTTGTTTGCTCTCCTTTTCCCACAGATGAGGATCACTTCTCCCCGGAAGCCAACGCCGCTGTCAGTGAGATGACCAGAGGTGCTGTCCTCGTGGCACAGGTACAGCTCGTGTCTGGAGAACTCGTGTTGCTGGTGGCACTGCTGCTGTCCTCTCCCTGCACTCTGTGTTACATAAAACCCAAAGCCAGAGCCTGGCTCCTGGGAAGTGCTGGAGCCTGGGAACTTCCATCAGCACTGCTTGGGACTGGGAAGGGAAGAGTATTCCCTCTTGTTTCTGATGCAGGCAGGGGAAAGGAAACCTGGATGCGTTTACAGAGCACAGCAGGGCCTGGTGTCCAGCAGATCCGGGGTCCCCTGGGTCTGCACTGCTTTGCCAGTTCTCACTGGTTTTGCACCATGGACGTGTGGGATCTGGCTCCAGCTGGCCAGAGGCAGCACTGGCTGTCCACGTAAGTGAACTGGGACCAGAATTGCTGCACCTTCACAAAAGTTTTTCTGTGTTTCCAGGTCACAAATTATGACAGTGTCACAGGGCTGCCACTGATACAGCTGTGGAACTTGATGGGAGATGAGGTGGGTATATTGATGTATATGCTGAAAACTCCTTAATCATAAAACTTTTATTGTTGATTAGGAACTTTTAGAGCCCATGTTTGTTGCTGTGGCTTGTTCACTTATCTACTCTTTGGGTTTTTTCCCCCTCCCTTTAGGTGGTGTCAATAAACAGGACTCTGGTGGAAAGAGGGTTTGCTCGGTGGCTCGACTACTAGCAGTGTCCTAGATGCCTTGACTACTCTTTCTGCAGAGAAGAAACAAAAGACAAAATCTTGTTTTGCACTGTTACAATTCGGTTTGGCAACTTCCCCCGAGGAGACCGGTTCACAGCTGCCTGCGGAGTTTTGTGGTCCATTGAAACACGTTTTGCTCAACTGTTACCATTTCACTAGAACAGATACCTCATCTCCTGGAAGGGGGTGTTCAAAGCCATAATGACAGATACTGTAGCTTTAAAGCAAAAAGTCCTCCCTGGCCTCTGCTCAAAATTTAAATGGAAAAAATCTAAAAGCCTTGGGGGTGGCTGGAGGCAAAAGCCCCCAAAACGGTAACCGCGCTTTGGTTCCGGCTGTGTCGCGCCCCACAAACTCGGTGTCTGCTTTTCCAAAAGTTACATTGGTTGTCCTCTTTTTAACAGGCCCTGCCTATGAAATTAATGAATGTTATTAAGGAATTTAATGTTCAGTTATGGATTTTTCTGTATTGTGCCAGTAACCTGCACAAACAGCATCCATCTTGTGTCTTCCTTGTGCCAGGAGGTGGAGGAGTTGCGTTCCTGTGTCTCACTGCAATCATGGATTTTAGGCTTGATCTGCTCTCCCTGCAGGGGCTTGGAGTGCAGGATGTTACCACTACAATTTTTGCTCTGAAATATCATGTATTTAAAGAAAAGAAAACTGCTTGCCAAGCCCAATTGTAGTTTATATTTTTCTAGCCGTGCAAGTCTGTAAATATATATTAAAAAATCATTGTAATATTTTGTACAAGAAAAACACTGGAAACAAAGGGAACTTTACAGAAACTTTTTCACACCAAAATGTCCTATATAGGTAGAACTGGTATGGAGTGCATTAGGGTAGCCAAATTATTTGGAGCATCTGAATGTTGGGAGTGTTTCAGCTCTGCTGTATGAGGATTAGTGTCCCCTTAGGTTGCTGTCTGGTTGAAATTGTGATCGCTGCATCCTTTGCTATGTTGCTGTACAGATCTGTTTAAAAGAAAAAAAAAAGTAACAACTTGGCATTACTCTTGCAGTGGTGTTCTCTCTCAATTTTTTTTGTTGCTCCTTTTTAGATTTCTATTATGTATTTAAAATTTTGCTCAAGTAATTTAAGCTGACTTAATGCTCTTAAAGACATGCCCTCTAATGTGTATCATTTTAGATATGGATTGAGCTGGGATTTATTGCTGGCAGAGAAGACAGTTGCCAGAAACTGTTGATGTAGTCAGTCCTCAGAAGCTGCTTCACGTGATTCAAGGATGTGCTCACATCCTGTGAGCTGACATGCCAGGGCATCACACATTTGGGCAGTGGCCTACACCAGCCTTTAGCCCAGTCCCCCCTGCTAGGGAATGGTTATATCCTTTCTTGGAGTTCTCTCCTAGTCAATGCTTTGATTTCATGTTCATGTTTGCAGTAACATCCAAGGAAAACTAAATTGGGTAACTCAGATCTATAAAAAATATATCCTTTTGGAATGTTTCTTTCCATTTCAATTAAAGCTCGAATTTTAAGCCATCTTAGTGAAACTGTGATGACTTAAGAGCCTTCCTTTCCTGCCTCCATTAGAGCAGCCCTGGGCTCCTTGCTCTGCACCCATGGGGTGGATGTGTCGCTGCTTATTGTTCACGGCAAAGTTTGACTTGTCTGAATGTTGGTGTTTTCCCTTCTTTGAGAAGTGTCAGAGTCAGGAATCTACAACAGGGGTGGGGAGCTCTGCCAGCGTCAGCTCCGTGTTTTCCTCTGGCTCTGCACTGTGGAAGAACATCCTGTTCCTATTTGTGTTGAGAGCTGCCTGGCTTTTAAACAGCAGTAAAATAGAACATTGCAGGGGGAGAGGAACTGAAATAAGGAGGTGTTGGCAGGTAACAGATACACAGTTCTTTCTTCTTTAAAATCACAACTCTCAGCCTATACAGGAACATAAATGCGGGGGGCTATTTTAGGTTTGGGTTTTGTTTTGTATTATGGATAAAAGTGAGTGGCTTGCTGAGCCAGGGAAGGGTGTAGTTGAATATGGACTGCTTGGAAAAGGCACAGGTCAAAGAAGACCCAGGGGAGGTTGTGGCAGTGGTATTTTGTGCCCTGTCAGACCTCGGGGACGAGGCTGTGCTGGCTTTGGAGTGGGTTGTGCTGCTCATAAATCCATCAGTGGCCCCCCAAGCAGCTCTGTAATCCTTGGCTCAGGCCTGAGGCTGAGCACAGGCCCGTGGAGCTGAGCTGTCCCACGGGGTGCTTTGACTGAAGCCCTTCAAAGGGGCTTTTCCCTTTGGAAAGTGGTAATTTTATTACGGGTGAAATGAATGAGGTCTCGGGAGATGCCTCATTTATAACCTCCTGGAGAGCTTCCATGGGCTGCACGGCACACTCCAGCACTCCCTGCCAAGCAGCCCCTGCGTGCCCAGATCCCCTCTCCAGGCTCTTTCCATGGATGAGAGGTGCTTCCTAGGAGGCCTCCTTCCCGTGGCTGCTGGCCCTTGTCCTCCTGCTCGGGGTGGAGGAGCAGGAGCCCATCCCTGGGCAAGCAGCACCTTCCTGCCAGAGCCTCTGCAGTGCCAGGGCTGCTCCTTTGGCAGAGCCTGGAGCTGCTTTCCCTTTGGCACATTGGTTTCAAGGCTCCTCAGGGAGGGAGGGGGGCAGAGTTTCTGGAGCCCCTGTCTGACACAAGGAGCGGCTCAGCTCCTCCCCTCCCACAGCCACAGGAGCAGCCTGGAGCCTGGCTCAGCACATCCCTGGTGCTTCACTGGCAGAGATTTTTTCCTAAAAATAAAGGAAAATGAGGTGCAGGTTGTATTATCTCTTCCATTCTACTGCATCACACAGATCCATGGGGTCCCACCTCAGGGCTGTCCCTGGGAAGCTGGCAGGTAGGAGGCTGCTGAGCAAGAATTAGAAAACATGTGTCTTGCCTTTAGTTCATTGCCTCAGGGGCTGTGTTTTTTGGCTTCAGTCACCCCTGCTTGCTCCCCCCTTCCTTCCCTACCCTGTTAAAAAAAAAAAAGCAATGATAGAGGAAAAATTCTGGCTGCCTTGGGCAACAGGGGTGAGGATGGCAGCTGGAGGAGAGACTTGGGGCTCTTTGTGAGAGGAAATGTCAGAGCAGTTTTGCCCTGACACCCCCAGGTCCAGCTCCTCAGCTCTGCTGAGCCTGGTGCCTCACACAGCCTGTGCTTCACAGAGGAACTCCCCTCTGGGTTGCTGCAAGCAAGGGTGTTTGAGGCCATTTGTCCTGCTGACCTTCACAGCTCCCTGTGGCAGTATGTCCCACAACTTAATTACGTGTGAGTGGGAAAAGTGCTTCCTGTTTCTTTTCTAAACTGCCCGAAAGCCTCCCCGGCCCATCCGTCATCCCAGTCCCAGGGAGGTGAGTAATGGCCCTGCTGTGGCTTGGCCACACTGCCCCCGAGTTTACAGCCTCCTCTCCTGTCCTGCCTCAGGCTGAAGCTGCTGAGTTTTGCTCCACGGGTTGGAGCAGGGGTTGCTGACTTCCCCACAGAGCCTGAGCCCTGCACCCTTTGTTGCCCCGCAGAGCCTTTGCTGAGTGAACACGTGCTGGAAGCTTTCCTCCTTTTGCTGAATCAAGGCTGTAAAGCTGCTGCACATGCCCAGCCCTGAGTTCTGGTGTCTGAAAGCAGGTTTGGATGTTTCTTACAACATTCTCAATCCTCGTGGAAAGCAGGAGAAGGCAATGGGAGTTGTGCTGTAGCTGTCACTACACCAAGGTTTTAACCTTCCCCTGCGAGAGGAATCAGAGGGACTCTGGTTTGTGCACTTCATGTCCCAGCTTCAAAGCCCTGCGTGTTGCCTGGGGGATGTTGCTCTTTTTTTGTGCCCTGACTCTGCAGTTTGGATTCAAGAAGGCTGAAGAGACATTTCATGCTGTTTCAAGTGAGATGCCCTCATTTCTGGATAGCAGCACTCTCACAGTAATCCGTGGGTCTGGGTTTCTCTGCTGTGTGTTGTCTGTTGCTCTCCAAGTGCACCTGAAGCACTTCTCTGGCCCTCAAGTACCGTTCTTGTTGGCAGCCATGAGTGGCAGCGTGAGCATCTCCTGCTTCTGTCACATCTCCCTGAGCTCTGCCTGGTGCAGGGATGTTCCCAGTGTGGCTGCTGGGGCATCCAGCTGCTCCAGCCCCCCAGCCTCCTGTTCTCCCCCAGCTTTCCTGTCCCCAGGGTGGGGGGATGCTCAGGAGGGATTCTGGGGAGCCCAGCCCTAAGGGAGACACTTATTCATCACTTCAAAAGTTGTTTTGTCAGAGCAGGAAGAAATGTTTGGCTGCCTTGTCAAGCCTGTAGCTCTAATTCTGCTATGGGACAGTGACACAGCTGCTTTTCTGTGGCACAAAGCAGTGTGTCTCATGCAGAACGGGGTGAGGGATGGCAGAGTGAGCTGCTGCAGGTGCCCAGCGCTGTCTGGGGACAGAAGGACACCACACATGATGAGGTTAACGAGTAGTAGTGGAGAAAAGTTGGTTTGCTTTTTTTTGTATCTGCCCTGTCCCCTTCACACCCACATCCCCGCCCGTTCCTCAGGGGAGCAGAGGCTCGGGTCGCCGTGCAGAGGAGGAGCAGCCCCGGTGGCGAGCACGGAGCAGCAGATGGCACTCGAGCACCAGCCCAGCGCCGCTCCCGCCGCGCCGCGCGGGCTCGCAGTCCTTGAAGGGAGATGGATCATCTCAGCTATACACTGCGCCTATAGGACCTCGATTTACATGCCTGGGGTGTTCCTCTCTGCTCGCAGGTCCAGATTGTATCTCTGCTTGTGCAGGTTTGTCCTTACACAGTGTCTGGATGTGAGATGATAAGGGAGAGTGTTACTTTTCACTCACAGAGACAGACCCCTAATTTGCTTGGATGTGTTTTGTGATCATGGCGTGCCTTTCCCTCAGAGCTGCCTCAGAACACAGAAACAAGATTATTTTTTTCTCAAGTGAGATCATTTTGTCCCCCCAGCCAAAATTAAGTGAGCTTGTTGTCCTCACACTGAAAATGGATTTGCAAGTGCAGAAAGTGAAAAGCGAAGTTCAGCATGATTGTTACAGAGGGAACACCCAGAGAGGTGTGAATGAGTCAGGGAAAAATGTTCCCGTTGAGAAGGTCGCGGTGTGTGCTGGGGATGCAGAGAGGTCCCCTGGCTGAGGAGCTCTGGCTTCCCTTGGTGTCCCAGCACTGCTGGTGCTCCTGGCAGAGCTGTCACATCCCAGGGCTGGCTGTTTGCAGGGACAGCTGAGCTTCCAAGCACACAAGCCCTGACCCCGGATTCAGACCGTGCTCATTCTCCTCTGGACCCCGGGACACTCGCCAGTGGCAGCTGAGATGGCTCAAGCCCCCAGAGGTGCCTGTGTCAGGCTCTGTTTGCCTGGGTTTTGCCCTCGAACAAGGTGTGACCCCACACCTTGGCAAGACACCCAGGGTGGGTTTGCCCAGGAATGGGGAGGAAGCGCTTGCCCCTGCATCTGCTGAGCATCCCAGCCCCAATGTGCTGGGCCCCCCGTTATTGAAAATTGGGGGGGAAAAGCACTTGTGAGCCCTCAGCTCTCCCATGTGTGAGACCCATACAGATCCAGGGGTTTTTATCAGCAGCTTGACCTCTTGGGCAGCATTCTGGCTCTGCAGTGAAGAGGTGCCCTCGTTCTTCCCCTTGCCTGACTCCTCTGTAATGGAAAGGCTAAATGCTTATTACTTTTTTTGTAGCCTTTTCCACTTGCCAATCAAACGTGTCTGGTTGGGGTTTGTTTTGTTTCCGTGTTGCTGGGGCTGTGCAGGACGCTCCATCTCGCTGTAATTATGGTTCCATCATTGTCTTGGCACAGAAACATCTGCTGTCTCCCTGCGATCTCCTCTTCCCTATTTCTTTGGAGAATTTTGTGGATCCTGATGACCTTCTATTTTCCATGACATCTCATTGTACGCAGCTGCTCCTCTTGCGTTCCCCTGCCTCACTATCTACCTCTATTTTTCCTGTCAGCATCTCCAATGCATTTGGAATTTCAGCTCATCTGCTTATCAAATCAATATCTCGCCGTCGCCTCTGCGCCGCGGCCGCTGGGAACGCGGCGCTGGCCCCCCGCTGCTGGGCTGCCTTCCCTCTGAGCACAGTGCATCCCCAGCTCCTGCCCGGGGGCCTCGCTGTCCTCACTGCACGTTTTAAACTTCATTTGCTCAGGCTTTTTATTTTGATTGTGCTGTACCCTTTGGCTGTCAGGGTCTGAGGCCCATCAGTGCTGCGGCTCCTCCTGAGCAGCGACGTGCCGTGGGATGGGTGGATGGATGGATGGATGGATGGATGGATGGATGGATGGATGATAGATGGATGGATGATGGATGGATGGATGATGTTGCCACTCAAGGTGATGTCACTGCTGGTTGCTAATGACAAACTGAGCAAAGTTGGAGTGTGTGAGGAGAGGAGTTGTGCTGGGGCAGTGAAGGGACTGGAGAAATACAGGCTCAGATGCTGATTTTGTGTGACCTTGTTGAAAGAGCATGAGGTCCATGAGAGTGATGAACAGAGATACTTCAGGTTTTATTCTGTTCTGGCACCTTTTATTACTAGGACTTTACTCATATACCTATTCTCTTAAAAATATTAATTGAAAAATCAGTCCTATATCTGCTGCAAAATGACTAATAAAACTCTGGGATATGACAGGACCTTAAATCTCTGCTTTATTCTCTGTCTGAAAAGCATGTATCCCAATTCTCCACCTTCCTCTTCTGTCTCACCTGCCTGCATGGCAGGACCCCAGCCTGGCACAGGGCACTCCATGAGGCTGCAGCAAAATTAATCCTGAAAATATTAAAGGCACATGGATTTTTGTTATTTTAGTCACCTTCAACCCATGGTCTGTGTACATCTGGGCTACGAATATCCTGGTCTTGAAAGGTTTTGCAGAAGTTTGGCACCTGGAAGGTGTGACAGAGGAGTGGGGAGCAGGTAGGGAGCTGGTGGAGATAAAGAATCACACAATAACTTCATAGATGGATGGGAATAACACCATGTTTGTATCACAGCTTTTCCTCTTTCAGGGGTGTGTTTATGCAGAGCTGGGTTTTATACAGATCTGCATTGCATGTGGGTGCTTGTACCTAAGCAGGGCTGTGAAATCATGGATTAAGGGTTCTAGTCATCCAAAAGGAGGGATGTGGCAGTTGGAGTGGATAATGACTCCCTGGCTGGGGAGGAGAAATGCTCCCATGGAGATGGGAAGCAGTGGGTTTGGTGAGGATTCAGCTCTGTATCCTCAGCCAGGCAGAGCTGTCGGAGCATCACCAACAGCAATTCCTGTTCCCCAGGGACAAGGCCAGGGCACCTTCCCCTGGGCTTTTGTCCCTGTACACGGAGAGGTGCACAGGAAGGCACAGCAGCAGCCTGGCTCCAACACCAGGACTCAGGTGTTGGGCCAAATGTGGATCTGGAATGGGCCAAGTCAGAGCAAATGGAGTGGGAATTGCATAGGGAATAAGTGTTAGAGGGAATAATCTGCATCACTTAACGCTCCAACAACTCTGAAATAATTGGCTGTTTCCTGGGCATATCTAGAAGAGCTAAAGTGTTCTCCCTGTTGCCTTTTGCCTGGTGATCTTCCAGAGACCTGATTGTCTGCCTCTCCCTCACCTTTTACCTCCTGGGCCCCTCTCCCTCAAATTTCTCCCAGAGTTTGTATTTTCCCCCCAACAATGTCTCTAAAGAATCACAAATGTGTAATGTGTGTCCCAATGCCTGGATTTTAATAACGTGCAGCAACCCCCATCAGCACAGGCAATTTCACATTCAACACATTATTGCTATTTAAAGCGCCGAGGTATAAAAATGATTGGCAATCCAGCTCTGCCAGCCCGCGCCGCCGCTGCCAGATTGTGATTTTTAATATTGGCTGCTCTGCGCAGTCGTTCCCTCACCTTTGACTTGCAGATTTCCCAACATCAAAATAGCAAAATCATTTTGGGTTGTACCAGGCACATTGCTCGCTGCTGAAAAGAAGCAATTATCATTAAATATCCCCCTGGCTGGATGTACACAGACACACCCACGGGCTGGGGCTGCTCTGTGTTCCCAGCCGAGCGTTTCTCCAGCTTTGCAAATATCCTTTACCTGAGCTGCTGGATTTTGGGGGTGGGGGGCCATGGGCAGGTGAGGTATTGTGTTGTGTCTCTGCTGTGGTTATGGAAGAGGGAGGACACTGGGATTCGTCCCAGAGGTGCTGCTCCAGGAGGGCTGATGATTTTCATGTTCCCAGGGTTGTGACAGAGATCTCACACAGAGCCCAGAGGTGTTGGTTGTGTCAGGGCTGTCCCCATGAACATGTTGCTCTGGGTTAATGCACAGTGTGAGTAAAGATTGGACCTTTCAGAATTTCTGTTGTAGGCAACCTCACCCGGCTTACCTTGAGGTGACCAGGAAATGGCCCTTCTTACCTGAAAACAAGACTGTCCTTACTGAGATAATGGTGAGTTCTGTGTGCCATATAAAATCCAGTGAACACATGACAGGTGGGTAATTTCTCTTCTGCTGTTGCTTTCTGAGGTTCCTACTCCAGGCCCTGCTGCAGGGTGGCTGGAGGAAGGCAGGAGCATCCTCATCCTCAGCTCTGCTTGAGGAGCTGTGCAGGGAGCAGGACCCACAACAGGGTCCCTGGGGCGGGCAGTGCAGCTCTGGGGTCACACCTTGGGCTACCACAGCTGCTCAGCCCAGTGGTGGCACCAGGAAGAGCTGGGGATGAGGCTGGGATGAGGGATGGCGTGAGCTCACCAGCACTGTGACATTAAACAGTGGCCTTTCTTCTAAAAATACCTTTTCCCTCTTGCTCCCCACAGCAGTAGAGGAGACGATGTGCCAAATACACCTGCTCCAGGCAGCTTTTGGGACAGGAAAGAGGAAATCTTCCGGGAGATCTTGGGGAAATCCTGGTGCCTTGTGCAGATGTGGAGTGAGCAAAGCCCCGGGAAAAGGCGGCCCCTGGAGCCAGGGAGCAGTGGCAGCACTTTGTCACCATATTTACACTTCCACTTGCCCAACATGAAGCGTTTGGCTCTCCTCCACTTGCGGAAGGGATTAGCTACTTCATAACATCTAGACAAGATAATCTCTCCAATTTTGCTTGGAAGAAGTCCCTGACAAAGAGCAGCAAAGCAACAATAATGCCAGATGAAACGGTAATTGAGTTTGCCTTCTTATTACTTTCTCAGCTAAGTTTGTGTTGGTTTGAATTTTATTTTGTTGGTGGTGGTGGTACAGAACAGCAAAACACTGTTCCTGAGCTGATTCAGACCAGCAGAGTCCCATCTGTGGGGAACTGCAGCCACACAAGGAGGTGAGCAAAGAGGAGGGGGGGAATGACTGCAAAAAGTTACATGCAGTGTAAGTTACACACTCCATTCTCACTGGAGCAGCGCTGCTCTGATGGTGCATCACAGTAATACCCCACGAGAGCCACAGAGCTTTAGTGCTGCATCAGTCCAAAATGGCCTCACCCAGGAAGAACATATCCAGGGGCCTCTGCCATTCCAGCTAAGTATTTTTCAATTTCCCCAAGGTTTTCCTTCCCTTGAAAGAGCACCCTAGTAAGAAATAGCAGGAAGAATAGCTGCTGGGCTCCTGAGGGCCTCCCGGCGTGGTTCCCCAATGATGCAGAGAGTTTCATTTGCAAAGGTGAAGCTGAAGTGCTCCCAAGTGCCAGCAAGGCAAATGTCACCTCCTGGAGCGCTGCTGGACCGTGGCTGGGCACGGCTGCTGGCTCAGCCCAGACAGCCCCAGCTCAGCACCTGCTCCTGCAAAATTGGGCAAGCAATGGTGCGTGCAGGAGACGTTTGCTGGTCCTGTGTTATCCCACCAATATTTTAAGGATAATGTAAGAGGCTGCTGTCAATCCTGGCCTCGAAGCAAAACACATCATCCTTGTTTCCTTTCTCTGCTCACTAAATGATAGCCATGTATATTTTTAAGGGGATTGTCCTTTGGATTCTTTTTATTTGTCACCCAGTATCAAAGCTCTAAAGGTCACATTTTTCAAGTTTTTTCCTTGGAGCTTCAAAGACTATACATTTACTTTAAACAAAAACTAAAAACCCGGCAATTTTAGAAAACCACTCCACACCCAGGGACTCGGGAAAGCTCTAAATATCACTGCCAAAGCCCAGGGCTCTCAGCTCAGCTTAAGAGCAGTTTGCTTTTGCTTCGCTATAACCAGTCTGTAAGTGTATTTACACTTAGAAATTGCACGTTTGTGATTGTGCCCGTCTGTAAGCAAGTTATGACAAACAAGTGTTGAGTGCCCAGTTCTTATTTCAGGCAGTTAAATGTTTGGTCCTGCTCGCCCCATCTCCAGGCTCTGCACCACTCCCTCATCCCACGGGAGCTCAAAGGCTCCAGGTGGAGCAGGGATGTCACCTCAGGGCTGTGGCAGTCCCACAGAGCACACACAGGCACCGGTGCCAGTCTGACCTGGCTGGGTGCCACCTCCAGGACAACACGTGGTGTCCAGTCTGGCATCGAGGCAGAGGGGAAGGAGATGCTGCCTGACCCAGCTGAGAGCCTTCAGTGCAAAATTAACCCATCAACGTCATTTGGGTAAGTCTGAAGTGGCAGAGTGACTTCATTACAACGCAGTGCTCCATGTGGGATCCCGGCCTTTCTTCCTTCAGTGTCTGGAGCCTGGAAGCCACTTCTGCTGGGCTGTCAGCTGGGCCTCACACAGGTTTTCATACAGTTCTCAGTTGTGAGCATTAAGCAGGTGGATGAGCCTGGAAGGGAAATGAAGGACCTAAAGATCTGGATCTAGCTCAGAAGGAGCGAGGGGAGCATTGTTACAGACCATGTCACCCAAAATCTCTTTTGGATCTTACTCTCTTGACAAAGCTTGTTCTAATTATTTGCATAGCTTGATCTTGACATCAATGGAAACTCCAGCTGAATTTTGGCCAAGAAAGGACGGGTATGTCAGGGCCAGTTGCTTAATTACGTTTACAACTAAATTGCTGCAGTACATCTTCACTTCCTCGAAAGTCATTTTCCTCTGCTCTTTAATTTCATAGAACAATATGAAAGACATGAATCTTCATGAAACTCCTCTCTTAATGCAGCAGAGACTCCACAGTGTTTGCAGGCTTTGCTTTTCATCACAAGAGGTCCCAGGGGAGGTTCAAGGTAGGATCCTTGCCATCCCGGCTCAGCAATCACAGAAAGCCAAATAAATAAAGCAGGAAGTTGGCAAAGCCCTGATTCAGCAAAGGCAGAAGCACAAGTTCAGCATTAACCTCTGCTTAAAATGATTTGGAACAGAAGAGTTAATCTCATGGCTGCCCAAAAGTCAGACCAGGAATCCAGGGCCTTGACAGTCCGTATATCAGTGCTTTAAATCTAGTGGGAGAGGGTGCTTAAAGCTGAGGAATCTCTTAAATATGGGAAAAGCACTTTCCCTGGTAGGAGGTAGTAACTCAAAGAGTGGTTTCCAGTCCATGGCCAGACGCAGTGGTCGGGTGTGATTTTGGCCAAGGCACTGATGCCCTGAGTGTGGCTGATGTTGGATGGCAGCGGATGGGTGACTCCAGGGGAGGTGGGCCCAGCAGCTCCTCCTCACCCCCATCCCTCGCATGGGGAGGCTGGAGATCCCTGGGCAGTGCAGGGAAGGCTGGGGACCGGAGGGGTGTCAGGGCAGCAGCTCAGCCAGGGGCTGCAGTGCTCCCCCTGCTCACCAGCACCGCCCAGGTGAAGCCTCTCGGATGCGGGAAGGACGGTGTAGGATCGGGGTAAGGGCCGGTGTGGACTAAGATACCCTCCCAGGGGAGGGATGCAGGGTCCGCCCTTTGGGCTGCAGGGGTGACACTGGGTCGGAGCAGAGGGAGAGGGTTCAGGGCGCCGCCTGGAGAGGGGCGTTTGCGGTTTAAACGTGTGAGACATCCCCGGAGGAGGGAGCGCGATGCTCTCCCAGCCCCAAACCCCGCGGGTGCCGGCGGGACGCGGCTCCCGCAGCCGGCACAGCCCGGCTCCCTCGCTCTCCGTGCTTATCTGATCTGCACCTCCGTAATGATGTGGTTAGAATTGAATTATGGTGCTTTAATGTAGTTACAGCTACATTTCCCAGGCACATTTCTTCCTGACGTACAATGCTGGAATTTAGGATGTGGCTAGAGGCTGTGTGTGACTCCTTGTCTCCCGGGCTCGCTTGCCACGTGCTGTGCCAGGCCCTGGCCGGAAAGGCAAACTCAGGAGCTTGATCCACATCTGCTGCCGGAAAGTCAGTGAATTACATGGAAAGCCAGGAATGACCTTAAAGGTAAGCCCAGGGTGACAGCCCCGTGTGCAGGGAGTGAGGCTCCTGCCTGCGCACGGCCAGGCATGGCTGGGCAACAACCCCTGGCACGGACAGCGTCCCACAGCTGGGTCTGGTTTGTCCTTGTTTTCCAGCTGCAGGAAAATACCTTCAAAGATCCATGGATGAAGGGGTGAGCTTTAGCCAATATATGTGGTAGTGAGACTGTGAGGGTTTTGTGCCCACTGAAGATCTGTGCTGAGATAGTCTAAAGCCTCATGGAAACTTTCTTGCTCGTGTGTCCTTTGATGTGAACTTGATGGTCATGGAATTTGCTGTATCAGCAATAAGAATCATTTGATTAACTGGAAAGGAGCAAACAAAGTAGTTAATTCTAAAGTCAGACAGGAAATGATGGGTTTGCCATTTCCATCATGCCAGAGGTGCAGGAATGCCCAAACTTCACAATGTGAGGGATCCCCACAATCTACAGAGTGGGAGCTTTGCTTATCAACCTCTCAGGATGTTTTCATCAATTCTGATCTGCCTGTTGTTAATTTAGAGCGATGGTGTCCTCTGGGGAGTGACTTGTTTTTCCTACCCCTGATTCAGCTCCACACTTGTGAATTTTAAATGCATGTGCATATATAAATGAGTGTCTGTATTTATCCAGATCCTGCCAGCACATGTTTTGCAATAATTCTCCTTGGATGCTCTTGCTTTCTCCCGCAGTCGATTTTTTTGAATGACATGGAACTGATAATGGATGTGGTTTCAGTGTGATCGGGCTGACTCTTCTCATTCCACCTCTCCTGCTTTTGAGCAAGAATGTGAGGACTTGCTGTGTCTATTTTAGATTCCGTCATGAAAGAAATAATTGAGATTGAGATTCTTAGTCACTCAATGCGGAAGGTCAGGGAATTAATGCTGTGTTACACCAGACCATTCATTTACTGAGCCTCCTTTTTTTTTCCCCTTAACTGTCTGTAGAGGAAAACAAATGTGGCTCAGAGAAGGTAACGCATCTTCAACACCGCACACAGCCCCAGCCTCTGATAATACACACTGTTTATCTTTATTTTGGGGGTGTTCCAGGGTAGTTTTATCATCATAATTGATTAGTGGCGACAGGGAGAAAAAAATCCAAGAGTAACAGGAAGAAATGATTCCAGTGAATCCATTGACTCAGTGGTAGCATTGATCTACTTCTGGGAATTATTTATAGGAGAAGATTCATAGTTAATAATATTAGTTTGGACTTTGGGAGCAGTTTATCAGAGGCTCTTAAAGGCCTTTGGTAAAAATTAATCAGGGAGAGAAATAAGGTAGACAGCCTGGTTTCAGGAGAGGGAAGGAAATGGGATTTCTGGCATAGCTCCGTCCACCCCAGGGTGAGAGACAACACAAGGGGTAACTTGGGGTGCTTGGATATGTCCAAGCACAGGAGCGAGAGGCTGGATTTCCAGCTGCTCTATCAGACAACAGAGCTGGGGAAGTCTTTGGAAAATTCCCCACTAACCCCCTCCTTCAGTTGAAGCCAAGGTGCCCACAGGACAGTGACCCCTGCCAGATCCAGCAGGGAGAGCTGCCCAGGGACAGCACAAACCCTCCTCTTCCCCTTCCTCTCCTCCCTGCTTTGTTTTTGGCTTTAACTTAATTGATCTGTATCCTGCAATCCTACCCGCAGGAGGAATGACACATCTGAAAAAAGCAGGAGGATTTGTTTAAAGTGAGCTGCTTGGGTTTTTCGCTGTGTGTATATATAGAATTGCCTGGAAGTAGTAAATAGAATTAAACACTGTGGTTCTGAAAAACAAAATTCTCAGGGCTGTCTGTTGATTTCAAAGCTGATGAAAACAAAGCAGGCTTTGAAATCTTTCCTTGCAGAGCCTCCCCCTCCTCCCTTATCATATGAAAGATGGGCCTGATAATATTTGGGTTTTATTCTTCTTTTGAAACAGTTGAAAAAACCACTGTTTTCTCAGTTAAGATGAAAATCACGATGTTTTTAATAAGGTCAGCGTAATGTCTTCATTAGCAAATGCTGAAATAATTTGATGCAGATCTGGAACTTGACGGGGAAAAACTCCAGAGTCTACCCAAAATATAGAGCCACATTTGCACCAGGTGTGAACCAGTACTGCTTCCCTAAAATTACTGGTTCTGGGATAACCTATTCCTGTTTAGGGACTGGCTGCTGTGTTTTTAAGTCACTCCCTCCTGCGCAGCCAGACTCAGTGGTTTTTGTTTGTTTTCCTGCCTGGCCCTGGGCTGCTGAGAGCCCCAGGGCTGGGCAGCGCTCTGGGCGTTGGGTTTGGTGGTTTCCTTTCAGGTGATGGAGCAGGTGGAAACAGAGGGGCTGGCAACAGGGGAGGAGGTGTAGAGCTCACCACGAGGAAACACAGGTGACGTTAGTGGATGGGCAGCCTAAAATTAAACCAAAAATATCCAACGCACTAAGTCTGCACTCTGCTGAAATTTTGTCTACAAATATCACAACCAAAGCTGCTGAGTCCTGTGCACTTAAAAGCCTGTCCTCTGTTGTGAATCTCAGGGACACACAGGAAGTCTTTGCCCAGCTTTTTGGAGATGTGGGTGGTGCCTAGACAGCCCTGACCGGTCTGACACCACAGACCCTGAAGACATCTCTTCCATCCCCTGTGCTGTGTCTCCTCCGAGGCAGGGCTGGCACAGCCCCTCTCCTGGTGTGGCTCTGTGCGTGCTGCAGGCACTGGGGTAACGCCTGAGGCAGAGATGCACCAAGAAGACCAATTGTTTGTAATGACATATTCTGCATTTTAAATGATCTTTGACTTCCTGGTAGCTCCCCAGCATATCACCCCCCGGAATTCTACCTAAATAATGTTTGTCAGGTGAACCCACAGCTGGGCAGCAGGCAGGGCCCTGCTCCTCACTGGGGACCTCGAAACCCACCGGCCGATCAATCTCCACAACCTGCTAAATGATAGATGGAATGTAATATAGGTCATTATTTCTTCCCTATGCGTGAAAATGAATTATTCAGTAAAGATTTAGATCCTTTTTATTATGACACTGAATTTATAGAGCATACAACACATAAATGCAGATTCCTACAGCCCCAGATAGATGAACTCATTCTCCAGGCAGCGTGAGGTGGATGCAGCCCCTCGGCATCGCTGTATGGCAAAGACAGGATGTCCAAGGAACACGGCTGCAGCCTGGGAGATTGGGACCTGCCACCTTCTGTACCTGGAACAGCATTTCCAATCCATGCCCAGCTGGTTTTAGGAGCCCAAGATCTCTTTGTTTCAGAAATCAGGCTCTCAGGGCCCATGTATCTCCAAGGAGATTTGGGGTCTCATGTCACTTTGGCCTTATAAATGCTGATCTTAACAAACTCTGCATCACAGCCTCTGATATGAAACGGGAATTGCAAAAATTGAAAGGAAATTGGTGAGGCTAAAACATCCTAATGAGAGTGCTAAGTAAGTATGTGGACAGATGTGATTGTCCCAAATTTGAGTGTCCTGCGGAGCCACCACGGAGGATCTGGGCTGGTTTGAATCAATAGCAGTAACTTTCCTTGTTATTGGACTAAATGCTTCAACTTTTAATTGTGCAGCTAGGGAGAATGTTATCCCTGGCCTGCAGTTACAGATGTCAGCTTTGCAGTTCATTAGCTACTTCCCAAATTCCACTGAGACTTTGGATTTTTAGCATGAACATTAGAGGCTGGAGAGGAGGAGAGCAGAGGGCAAGCCTGCAAACTCTCAGTGGGCTGGAGGAAAGTCTGGGATTGGGGCTGGAACAGCACCTTTGGGGCTGGGTGCTGTCGACTGCTGCCAAAGGAGCAGGACAGGGGGTCCTGGTTTGTCACCCGTGGGCTTCAGGTGCCAAGCGTGTCCCCAGAGCATCCCTGGTGCCGTGGGTTTGGCTTCTGCTCCGACAGCAGAGTGCTCACAAAGAGCAAAACCGACTGAACAGATTGAAACTGGTCACCCCCCTGAACCCAGCCTCAGCTCTGGGGGAAGTAGAGAGAGAATGTACTGATAAAGTCTTCCCAAAGTCATTTGACCTGTAACGTTCGCTGATGGAAGGGATAGCAGTGGAGATTTCCTTTTAATATATAGCAATCAAAATTTCTTTCTGAGCCATAAGCAGCTGCACTGAAGTTCCTTCTGTCCATCAGCAAAATCTGTCTTGTGCTTGTTCATTCTGGAACCCCTTTAAAATTCTGCACTGCTGCCAGAGAGATTAAAGGGGTAATATAACCCCAGGAACCGCTCTCCTGACTAGTAATTTCCCGGTGATTATTACAAGAAATAGCTAAGATCTAAAGGAAGCTCAAAGGGGGGAGAAAAAGACTGTTCTTTAATCCCCCCCATCCATTTCCTTTGCACATTGGTGCTGCTCACCCTGCTGGGGCAGGGCCAGGTCAGCCCCTTCTCCCTGCCCGCTCTGCAGGAGCAGAGCCTGCCCCACTGCTGAGCCAGAGTTCAGCACTTCATGGCAAAACAAATAAAGGGAATTATATCCCATTTTACAGTGGTCAGCATCAGAGCATGAAGAGGGGTGTTTCTCCAGTGGGCCTGACCTCCCTGCCCTGCGCACGGCCACTCATTCCCACCTTGTTCATTAGTCCCTGCCGGAAAGTACATCCACATACTGCTGCCAGCCCCAGTAAAATATTATCATCCCTGGGCTGGAAATAGTTGGCAACCCCAAAACAGCTCTTGCAAACTTGGCTGCTGAGCTGGGAGGTCTTTGGTTGGGAGGCACTCGGTGCTGGACAGGTGGAGGAACTCAAAATCCATGGATGTCTCTGAAAATGTAGGGCAACTTGGCTCAGTCCCGCTGGGCGTGCGGTCCCTGCTCCTTAATTTAGGCGAACCTGATTGCTGTAGATAATTACACCAATACCTCGCAGCCCCATCCCGCAAAGCACTGGTCAAACATGGAGTGGGAAATGCAGGAGCTGAGGGGAAACGCTGGCTGGGCAGTGCCTGTGGGGCCGGGGGGTTCAGTTGTGCTGCTGGAGCCTTGGGATGTGGGGATAGCAGGCCATGGGAACGCCGGGATGAGGGAACAGCAAGGAACACGGGAATGCTGGAGCCCTGCAAAGGCACTGGGATACGGAGGAGCCCCAGGACATGGTGACACAGGGACATGGGGGCTCGGGGGTGCAGGAGCTGCAGGAGCACCGGGCTCCAGCCCCTTCCTCTGAGCAGCTCCAGAAAGCTGCGGTTTAAACCCGGGGTGTCCGCAGGGTCCGGCGGTGCCAAGGATGGGTGCGATGCCCAGGCTGGGTGACGGGATGACACCTCTCGGTAACGCCCGAATTCTTCCCGAGTCCCTAAAATTTAATTTTCCTCTCCTGGACACCCAGCAGGCACTTCCCAGCCCCCGGAACTCTCCCCTGACGCCCGCCCGGGCTGTGCGGGGTGGGGAGCAGAGCAGGGGGCAGGCAAGAACAGCCAGTTTCAGCCAAAGGCCACCCCTGGTGGGGGTCGGGGGTTCCGGGCAGGGTGTGACGGCCCTATGGGGGCAGTCCCGGGGGACAGTCCTGTGGGGACAGTCCCATGGGGACAGTCCCGGGTGTCGCGGACACGCGTGAGGGACGGACGCGCGCGGGGGGGGC